>APFE031018489.1:70788-131018 GCA_000404065.3 Pinus taeda
TTAGGTATTTGCGTGGCACTAGTGATTATGGTTTGTGCTACCAAGGAAGACCAGGATTGGACATAGTGTTGGATATTCATGGCTTTGTTGATGCAGACTGGGCTGGAGATCTGGATCAGAGAAGATCTACATGTAAGTATGTGTTTAACCTATTTGGAGATGCAGTCAGTTAGATGAGTAAGAAACAATATGTAGTGGCACTATCAACTATAGAGACAAAACACATGGCAACCACTCATGAAAGCAAGGAATCAGTTTGGTTGTAGAGATTGTGTTCAAGTATGGGGTTAGTACAGGAAGCTATGAGGATAGACTGTGACAGCCAAAGTGCAATTTTCTTGGCAAAGAACCTTGCATATCGTTCAAAGACAAAGCACATTGATGTTCAGTATCACTTTGTGAGGGATATGATATAAGACAAAAAGGTGTTGCTGGTAAAGGTGGACACTTTGAAGAATACTGCAGGTGCATTGACAAAATCTGTGAGCTCTGAGAAGTTCTCTTGGTGTAGAGAAACACTAGGCATTTTAGGGCTGGAAAAATGACGAAGCTCTCCTGTGGCCCCCTGTGGAAAGAAAACAACAAGTGGGAGAATGTTGGGTTGTGTTATATTCTTTCCACGTAGTTAACAGGGGGTTTGAGGGGGCCCCTATGTTAGGTTTGATTTTGGACCCTATGTTAGGTTGTGCGGACCCACCTATGGTTTTGTGCATGATTTTTGCACATGTTTTCTTTGACGCGATGGTTTTTTGGTCCATGGTATTGGATGTGATGGTTTTCGGTCCATGGTATTGGATGTGATGGTTTTCAGTCCATGGTATTGGATGCTTCAACATGTATAAATATGTATTATAACATGGAAATGAACATAATGAAAAATCAAGCTGGTAGTCCCGGTTTTGGGATCGAGTGGTAAAATCTGTGTATATATGTTTTATGTGTTATGATCTAGCGTTGTTTTTTTTGTGTTTTTAGAATTCGTATGCAGGTAATTTTTGTACAGGGTTAAAACCTACAAACAAAAATAGAAAAATAGTACAAAAATATAGGAATTTCAAAACTGCTAAGTGCTGGCACTATATTTCAGGAATTTGTTGACGATATCGTCCCCAAAAAGTGCTTCCAATTGATGATGAAAGTTACTTGATATTTTCACATAAGTGATCCCATCTGTCTTGACTTGGTATAGAAATATTTACCAATTTCCTGTAAACTTCATCAACCTCGGTGTACTTTTCAAAAGTGGGCTTCTTTACAAAAATGTATTTAATCTCATGCTTAATTGTCAAATCAAAATCTAAAGCCTCAAACATTTCTTTCCTGGTAAGATTACCCTTTACACCTGTAAAAGTAGCTTTATCAGTTGCTATTGTATAAAGCTTATGATAATATTCCTCCAAATTGATCAACCTGTCATTTGGTGCCACTAATCCTGGCAGAGTTCTCTGATTGCGTAAGTTAAATTGAAAATGAAACCTTTGAACAATTGTTAGCAAATTATATATTACGGAGCATTGGAACACATAAAATATCGCAGAAATATAAACATAGAAAATGCATAAAACAAGAGAGACACATATATACGTGTTTCACCCAGTTTGGGCTATGTCCACGGAGAAACAACCAGTCCTTCTTTTATTATATTATCTAGCAAACTAAAGAGATACAACCTACAACAGATCCGTTGTAACTCCTTCTTCGCTCTCAATCTCCTCTCTCTTCCTCACTCGGAATACAGATCTACATAGACACAATACAATTCTCTCATATATAGTGAGGGGTTGCCTTCTAGGGAAAAAACCCTAAATTAAACATAACTTCTACCGTCAGATCATCTGTCTAATGAACGACCCAGATTGACTAGAAATTACTAGACTTTTACAAGGCAATTTTACATCTATTTTTAGCTTCGGGGGCGCTGCCTGTGAACCCCCGTTGGGGGATCACTGGTCCTTGGACCCCTGCGGGGGGAGGGGGACAAGTCCCCCCCCACACCCCCTCGCGTGGAGGGGTGTACAGTCTTCCTAGGGTATACATTCAGTTGAAACCTTTGAATACAAAAGATAATCAGGCTCCACACCCAACAATCTCCCACTTGGAGATTGATTATAGAAACTCCACCGCTCCTTCATCTGCTAGACAATGACTCCACTTTGGACCTGGCTATTTCTCATCTTATTCATCATACTTGAAGACCAATTGAAACTTAGAAGATTCTCAGTTTCTCCCAGTTACCACTTTTGTTAACATATCTGCAGGATTCTAGCTAGTGTGTATCTTTTCCAACTTCAACTATCCATCTTCCAACGCTGACCGTATGAAATGGTACTTGAGCTGTATATGCTTAGTCTTGGAATGAAATGCAGAGTTCTTTGCAAGATGTATGACACTTTGGTTGTCACTATATAACCTGCCCAACTCCTGCTTCTTACCCAATTCATTCAGAAACTTTTGTAACCAAATCATTTCTTTACTAGCCTCTGTAGCAACAACATACTCTGCTTCTATTGTTGAGGGTGCAACAACACTTTGTAGTTTTGAGACCCAACTGACAGCTATTCCACCTACAGTAAACACATATCCTGTAGTGCTCCTCCTGTTATCTATGTCACCTGCCATATCTGCATCAACATATCCCTGTAGAGCAATGTTTGAATCACGAAAGCATAATGCTTGATTTGTGGTACCTCTCAAATACCTGAGAATTCACTTCACTTCCATCCAATGTTCTTTTCCTGGATTGTTCATGTACCTGCTTACAATTCCCACTGCATGTAAAATATCAAGCCTTGTGCAGACCATTGCATACATTAAGCTTCCAACTACTGATGCATATGGAACTTTAGACATATGAGCCATTTCTTCCTGAGCCTTGGGACACGCCTCCTTACTTAATTTGAAATGGATTGCCAAAGGTATACTAACTGGTTTTGCATTCTGCATATTAAACCTTTTCAAAACCTTTTCTATGTACTCACTTTGAGATAATGTTAATTTGCAATTCTTCCTGTCTCTAGTTATTCTCATACCAAGGATTTGTTTTGCAACACCCAAATTCTTCATTGCAAATGAGTTTGCCAATTTCCTTTTGAGCACATTTATTTCCTGCATGTTAGAACCTTCAACAAGCATGTCATCTACATACAATAACAATATAATATAGCTGCCATCATTTTTCCTTTTGAGATAAACACAATGGTCAGAGTGACATCCAGTATAACCTTGTTCAGACATAAACCTGTCAAATTTTAGATACCATTGCCTTGGAGCTTTTTTTAAGCCATACAAGCTCTTCTGCAACTTGCACACTGGTTTCTCCTTCCCTTTTACCTCATATCCTTGTGGCTGCTGCATATATATCTCTTCCTCCAAATCCCCATGGAGAAAGGCTGTCTTTGCATCTAACTGCTCAAGATGTAAATCTTCAGTAGCTACTAGACTTAGAATAGTTCTGACTGAAGTCATTTTAACAACAAGAGAAAATATCTTATCAAAGTCTATACCCTCTTCATGTGAAAACTCTTTCACCACAAGTCTAGATTTATACCTTTTTCTACCTCCATCTTCTTCCTTCAACTTGTAAACCCATTTATTCTGCAATGTTGTTTTACTTGCAGGCAAATTGACTAAGTCCCAAGTCTGGTTATGTGCTAGGGAGTCCATCTCTTCTTTCATGGCTTGCTCCCACTTCTTCATGGTTTCTCCCTTTACTACTTCTTCATAACATTCTGGTTCACCAAAATCAGTCAAAAATACATAATATAATGAAGGAGAGTATCGTTTAGGGGGTCTACTTATCCTGGTAGATCTTCTAACACCACTTTTAGGTGTTTGAGGTGCTTGTTACTGTTGTGGTTGTTGTTCTAGCTGTTGATCATTATGATTTTCAGGAACCATCACTTTTCCTGTGATATTGTCAAGCACTGTGTATTCTCTGTTTTCTTTTTCCTATTTCTTTTCCTGCAACTGATTCTTATACAAGACTTTTTCATTGAATATTACATCTCTGCTCCTAATGATTTTGTGATATTCATAATCATATAAGCGATAAACAAAATCATTAACACCATATCAAATAAAGGTACATTTCTTTGATTTTGCCTCAAGCTTTGTTCTATTTTCTTTATTAATGTGGACAAAGGCTTCACAACCAAAAGTCTTTAAAAATGAGTAGTTTACCTTTTTACCTGTCCATGCCTTCTTTGGAATACCACCATCAAAGTAACTTGAAGGCCCTTTGTTTACTAGATAAACAACAATGTCTACAACATCTGCCCAAAATTTTAAAGGCAATCTTGCATGCAATCTCATGCACCTTGCATGCTCCATGATTGTCCCGCTCATCCTTTCTGACACACCATTTCTTCTGGTGTTCCTCGAACTGTCTTTTGTCTGCGAATTCCATTATCTAGATAGTATCTATCAAACACTTTGCTACAATATCCACGTCCATTATCTGATCTAAGACACTTCAACCTTTTTCCTGTCTCATTTTCAACCAAATCTTTCCATTCCTTGAAAGTATCAAATATATAAGATTTATTTTGAATACAATAAATCTAGGTTTTTTTGGTTGCATCATCAATAAATGTATAATAATAATGGGAGCCACCAAGAGATGAGACCTCAGCAGGTTGCCATACATCTGTATGCACAAGCTCTATTTTTTCGCTCTTCTTTTCTTTACCAACTCTAAGGCACCTGACTCTCTTTTGCTTTCCATAAACACATTTTTCATAGAATTTTAAATCAAAATGCTTCAAACCTGGCAACAAATTTCTTGAGTGAAGAATTTGCATCCCCTTCTCACTCATGTGCCCGAGCCTATGATGCCACAATGTCATATCTTCTCCTATAGAGGTTAAAGCATTAACAAAACTATAAATACCATTGCATAAATACAATGTACCAACCTATCCTCCTTTCGGTATTACCAGGGATCCTTTAGTGACCTTCCAGGTTTTATCTGTGGAAGTAGTTACGCAACCTTCACCTCCCAACTGCCCTGTTGAAATCAGATTTTTCGTCAGATTTGGAACATGCCTTACCTCCTTCAATAGCCATTGATTTCCATTTTGTTGTTTTATGAAAACTATACCCATTCCAACAATTTTACAGGGTTTATCATCACCCAATCAAACCTATCCAAAATTTCCTTGAACATAATCACGAAAATGCTTCTTCTCAGGTGCATCATGGAATGAGGCCCCTGAATCTACCACCCATGCATCAATAATATTTTCTAATGAAAGAATCAAAGCATCTTGCAACACATCACCTGTTACATTCGCTTCAGAATGTTTTCTTGCTACGCGTCTCCTTCTTCTCCCTTCCGAGACTTGCAGTCTTTCTTCAGGTGTCCTTTCTTCCCGTATTTCCAGCACACTATCCTCGATCTAGACTTGGATCTTCCTTTTCTTCACTTACTCTGATATCCAAAGCTCTTTCCTCTTTCCATTTTTCTTCTCCTAGTCTCTATAGTCACAACATTACCTGATGTCTCACCGGAGCTTTTCCATCGCATTTGCTCACTAAGGATTGCATCGACAACATCATCGAACTTTAAAGTACTAGATCCAGAGACAGAGTTACTAATGGGAATAACTAAACCATTCCAACTTTCTGGCAATGAGCACAGAAATAATAGAGCCGTAACTTCATCATCAAAATTTAACCCTAGAGAACTTTACTGACTTGTAACTGTATTAAAATCATTTAAATGGTCTACAATAGATCCACCTTCTGACATCTTCACATTAAATAAACGCTTCACAAGAAATACCTTATTTGAGGCCAAGGATTTTTCATATAGTTTGGCCAATGCTGACATTAAACCTTCTGTTGTGGTTTCCTTTGAAATATTAAATGCTACCGATGCTGCTCGGCACAATCGTATTGTTCCAAGTGCCCTTCTGTTGAGAATATCCCATTATGTGTCCGTCTTACTCGTCGGCTTCTTTGTCTTTTCACTCAATGGTAGGCATAGATCTCTCTGATATAGATAATCTTCCATCTGCATCTTCCACAACTGGTAGCTTTGGCCGTTGAATTTTTTGACCCCAAGCCTACAATCTTCCGCCATTGCTCCCACTCGAACCAGGAACCATTCTCTCCTGTGAGTTTATTAGCCAAATAGACCTTCCGCTCTAATACAAGTTTTTAGAAAATTATATATTACAGAACAATAGAAAACATAAAATATTGTATAAATATAAACACAGAAAACACATAAAACAAGAGAGACACAAATATATGTGGTTCACCGAGTTTGGGCTACATCCATGGAGAAACAATCAGTCCTTATTTTATTATATTATCTAACAAACTAAAGAGATACAACATACAACAGATCCGTTGTAACACCCTCTTCGCTCTCAATCTCCTCTCTCTTCCTCACTCAGAATATAGATATACATAGACGCAATACAATTCCCTCATATATAGTTACGGGTTGCCTTCTAGGGAAAAAAAAAAACTAAATTAAACATAACTTCTACTGTTAGATCGTCCACCTAATTAATGGCCTAGATTGAATAGAAATTACTAGACTTTCACAAGGTAATTTAACATCTATTTTTAGCTCTGGGGGCATTGCCTCTAGACCCCCCATCCGCGGGGGATTAGCCCCCCCAAACTCCTATGAGGGGAACACGTGCCCCCCGCACCCCCTTGTGTGGAGGGGTGTAGAGTCTTCCTAGGGTATACATCCAGCAGAAACCTTTGAATACAGAAGATAATCAGGCTCCACACTGAACAATCAGAGAGGCCAGTTGGATCTTTGACTCGTCCTCCATGATTTTTTGAATCTTGTAGTAGAGCTCAATCTTGCAGTAGAGCTCAATCTAGTGGTGACAGGAAGGAGAACCTTCACTCCCAGAAGGAAAAGAAGAAGGAGGGGGTTCTTCTCCACCATTCCCATGTAATGAACCTTGTCCTTCTGGGTTTCTCTCTTCTACTTTCTATAGCCTTAAAACCAACAAACTAATATTCTCTGCCATTGAGTAGAAGGTGTTTCTGAAATTACGCTTGTCTTCAAGATGAGCTTCATATTCTGCCATGTTTCTCCTTTGAAGTGGGCACCCTACTTCAGGATAGAAAGGTTCTAGTTCCCCTTCACCTCTTTGAATCCTATTTCTTGTTAGCATACAAACATGCAATTCACATCTAAAAATCCCTGCTCTAATACAACTCGATCTAGGATACTTTCACTTATAGATGTATGAAAAGAATCACATGCAAAATTTCAGCTTAACGCAGAAATTTAATGTGCACACAAGAAAAGAAGAGGAAAGCACATAAAAGTAAGAAAAGAAGACACCAAGACTTGATAATAGGGTTCGTCCAATTCTGACTACGTTTCTAAGACCATCTCAAACAATGGGGAGGCCTTTGTATTAAATCCCATGAGAAGAGGAGAATTACAATCATCAGCTGCATACAAGAGGTTTATACCTCCATTCTGAAAGATGGCTATGAAATGGAGACCTGAAATGGAGAAGTGGGTAGCACCAATGTGTCCGTGGCATTGAAATGGGCTAAAACTATCTACAACTTGTCCAAAATAGACGAAGTGCACTATCGGTCTCTTGGAACTCTCCTGCCAAATGAAACAACGTGTTGCAAATTCCACCAATGTGCTTTTCCAACCATTGGGCTTTTATAATGGGCCTTTCGAAAAAATCCCACTTAAATCAGGGCTGTCTTAGTTCAAAATAGAGGCCAGTGGAGTGGAGGGATCGGTGGGAACAACCGACCCTTAAAAATAGCATGTTTATCATTGAAGAGATAAATACCAAAAACATCGAGAAAACACTAAAATCTAGAAAAATCTTCAAGCCTCAGACTTTAAAAAACATTAAATCGAGTGTATGTTCTAATGGCATCTGAGCTCGAGATTGCAATCAACATATCGGGGGTGTAACAGTCCTGTTAATCAGGGATTTCCAATTTCTGATCCCCGATCGCCGATATCAGTGTCGGTTGATTGCATTAGCATCCCGCTCACATCACAGCCAGGTGTCAACTGACTGTTTTATCGCTGATTGCATCGCAAGCTGGCCCCTTTCTGCTCCAATGTCACCGATATATATGTATGTAATGTATATATATATATATATATATATATATATATAATATATATATATATTATATATATATATATATATATATATATATATATATATATATATATATATATATATATATATAGATATAACCTTCCTCCGACCCGATTGCCCTCTGATCTCTGATCTAGTTTAATCAGAGATCGACAATCAAGGATTCCATTGCGCTTCACTTAAATTCGCCTTCTTGGATCCTCTAATTGTGATTTTTCCTTTTAAGGCTTAAAAACCCATTTTTAAAGGAAAATCCCTCATTTTCTTAAGGAACAAAGCAACCTTCTTTTCGCGATAACTTCACCATCTGGACTCGGATTGAAGTACCACTTGCACTGTTTGAATCACAATGACGAGATATATGCTCTGGTTCTGAGTTAAATTCATTCCGAGCCCTTTGATTTCTGAGCTTTTCCATGCCATTGTATCTAAAGATCCACCTGGATCATGGGACCTTGATTCATACACAGCATGTTGCTTCCACAAGTATGGTTGTCCTAATAATACATCACAAACTTCAAGGGGAGCAATGTCACACAATACCTCATCTCTTAAGGGCTTGATGTTATATGGAAGGTCACATTGTTGGCTCACGAAAAGATCTTGTCCTTGGTGAAGCCACCCGATGGTGTACGATTGTGGATGTGATGTCATGGACAAGCCTAGCTGCTTCATGACCTCTACCGAAATGAGGTAATTTTAGCTCCTCATATCTACAATGAATTGTAGTGGGGAGCCCTTTACCTACATCTGGGAGTGGAACAAATGCTCCTCCTCCTCTATATCTTTGAGTTCTTCCTTCTGGACTATCATGGTGGAAACAGTGGCATTGGGCTCCACATTGATAATTTGCTTCCCTTTGTCATTCCTCTTGTCGGGTTTTGACTCAGAGTGAGAAAATGCATCTGATTCTAAAACCTTTAGCTCAACCACTAGTGACTGCTTTGCCTGACACTCACTTGTGTAGCGAGTGGAGCTCTTATGGAACTCAAACCACTTTCCCGTGTCCTTTTCTGGCTTTGCAACTATGTTCTTTGCTTGCAACTTTTGCGGGTTATCTTAGGCTACCCTGCCTTGGCTTTGTCCTTTGTTCTGCGATTTGGGGGCACCTTTCCCTTGCTTCAGATATGCAGATCCAAAGTCTTGATTCTTCTGTTTAAACTTTATCTTGACCTTAACGGCATATCGGTATGTTGTGCTGAGTGAGGAGATGTGCACGAATTCTACTTCTTCCTACATGTACTTATGTTGGCAGTCACAGTATTGAGTACCAAATGCTGCTCTGAATCCTTGATACCCAACTTTGTGCGAAGGGTATGGAAAATATTGGTAAGATCGGAACATCTTGGTGCCTTCCTTGTTGTAGCATGGTCCACATTATCTATTGATCCTCATATCTTGTCATAGGGTAGTACTACTCCTTGATGGCCTCCCGAAATGAATTCCAAGTGGGTGTGGTTGAAAATAGTGAGCTTGTACTTTCATCCTTCTGCTTGCAGTAGGTTTCCCACTAGTCCTTGACGTGGGGGGCTGCTTTGAGAAGAGAAAAAATAATCTTTTTGTCACTGGAAAACAATGAAGAGAAAAATAACCCTCTAACAGATTTAACCATTTATCGACGACATCTGCATCTATCTAACCCTTAAATATGGGGATTTCAAAATTAACTTGTACCTTAAATGGTGTCGCATTTCCAGAGTAGCTATTGGAAGCGAATGTTTTGCCCCGGGTAGCCGCTGAAAGATCTGGGCAAAGTTGTCCATCATCGTGTTCCTGCCTTCTCATCTTTCTTTTCATCTGCCATGGGAGGTCGTCGGGATTTGCGAGGTTGGTCTTGCAAAGGTTAGACCAATTCAAGCCCTAACTCCTTATATCGTGACCTCGTTGGGGACATGCAAACAAAAATAGAGAAAAAAAGCAGATCGTTCTGATACCACTGATCCGGATTTCAACAGGAAAGTAACAAATTGTAGAGATAACCATAAACACAGAGATGCACCAAAAACAATACTTCATTTCATTAATGTAAAATACTGAAATATGCTTACAAACAGAAATGGAAACACACCTGCTCAGGTGATGGTAGCTTATGTCTCAGAAGACATGTGGCAGCTACATGCCTTTGAATTGAACTACAATGAGGCTCAAGGGCCTTTTTATTATTGAACAATAAGAGAAAACCCTAAACAAGAAAAATGCTAATCTGAGGAGATGTAACACCAAGAGTTTATGGGCCTTGGTAGAGTGAGTTGGACAACCAACTTCTTGGGGTCATGACTTGGGCATATTATCTCTGTTTGATGCGCATGATAGCTCGTTGGAAATATCATTCCGAGGACTACAACATAAAATATGATTTAGACAGAAAATCACTAGATTTCCAAAAAAACATTGTTTTGTTCTGGAAAATGGATCAGGAAGTTTAGGACCTAAAAAACTGCTAAAAATACTAAATTGTGCTACAATTAAGGAAATTGAAAAACTGAAAGAAGAAATGGTGGGGGTCCAAGTGGAATTGGTGGGTGGCCACCAATACCCACCTGGATCATATGGATAAAGGGATCATGTGGAATATTGAAGAATATTGATTGTAATTTCATTCTCTCACCTTACTAGGGGGTTAGCCTCTATCCATAGTCTAGTGGGACCTCCCTTAAGACCCTTTATTATTATAGGAGGGCCACTAGTTGGAGGACCATGATTCTCATGGTGTTTCCATTATCCCCAATACAATACCTAACAGTTCCCACACCATATTACAAGCCCCATATCTCACCTCCATTCTTAAGGGCCAAGTTGTCATTGGTTCTTTTGGATTTGATACTCATATGTTAAAATACCTTAAGTAGGTTTGGGAAATGTTTCTTAGGATACTGATGTAGCTAAACGAAATCATATCTTGGCTAGAATAAATAAAAATAAAGAAGATTAAAATGTAAAAGATGGCTAAAACATAAACATATGCACGTGAGTAAAATAATAGCATGAAAAGTACTTTCCTCATATGTCCATCACTTATTTCCCATGCAGATGATGCTCCATTAAATTAAAAAGAAACCCTTGAATGTGTTAAGCTTTATGAGAAACGACCTCACTGATATCAAGTGGTAATAAACCTTCTATATCTACAAGATCATGCTCTAACCCTTGAGATATATGTATTAATATAATGAATAAACAATAAGAGGTGAAATGCACATAAGAGGGGTGAAAAAATTAGGCAAAGCAAGTATCTCAGGCATCCATGATTCTTTCCTCCTTTACATTCATACACTTATGATGTAAACCTTGATGAGTTAATACCCTTAACAAAAACACTTGTCCATGAAGAGTTTTCACTTCCTTTACTAGATTTTTACAACTAAGAAGTATTGATTGGGGGTTATCCTTGGGACCATCACTTCAGCTTAAGGGTTGGAAGCACCTGATAGGGTTGGCCATTAACTATCTCTACAAAGGTAGCGAACACCTTTACAAAACTTTTTATAGTTTGATGTTAGAAAGGTACCATTGTTTGAAGTATTAACATTCCCTTAACATTCAAGTTTGATCCACTTAGATGCATGTATGGTCTTATTCCTTGATGGATGGTTTGTTTCACTTGATTCCATTTTGTTTTTGTTAGGTGGTCCACAATAGTTGATTCCTTAAAGGCACGAGCTCCATAGATATATATCACTTTCAAAGAGAAATATGACCTTAGGAGATGTAATTTTGAGAGACTAGGGCCTTCTGACAACATGAGAAAATTTTACATGTCTTGGAGTAGCTCCAATACCGAGGATATTAGTCAGGTTTCACCTAGATTTGAGGATTATTCTTGATGACACCAGTGGATCTAGTATAACCCTAGGCTAATGTTGACACTACATGATTGGAATGAGTTGATTCATAGCCTAGATGAGGATGGTATCCCATTAAGAGGCAAGGGAGGGATTATTACAAGTGGAGAAACCTTAACAATGGAAAGAGGAAGGAAATGTTAGTTGGAGACTTATTGAGACCATATGATGGAACATTAGCTACCTTTGGGACTGTAGAGGAAGATCTTAAGTTGATTTGAGGACAATCCCTAAAATCTTTGATCATCTAAGGACTTTCACAAATTCGGAAACCTCAACAAATCTTGGCATGGCATTTGGAGCCCTAATTTCTAATGAAGTTAGCTACAACTCACACTTGTGGGAAATTATGGCATATTTGGTCATTAGCTAATGGGTTGTCTTGTAACCAATTTTCATTTAATGTAAAAATTGTTATCAGGGGCTTCACTAGGATAATTTAATTGAGGTAAACTGCATATAAGTAGAGTTTATTATCATGTCATTTGTGTCATAGCTTGTGGATCAATTTGGCTTTCTTAGAGATTACAACCTAGCTAAAACTTGTCTTCAATGTTGGGGGATGTGATATATTACGAAGTTTTTAATTATGGAGTTATTCACTTTTTTTGAAGATGATTTTAGAGAAATAAATGATTGATTCTTATAACATGGAATGAGTATATTATAAGATATGTTTATTATTTATTAATTTTTCAATATATATATATATATGTGTGTGGGGTTATACTATTATTATAATAATAAACCCATATTAGGAATTAGGTTAACATATTTATTAGATTGAGTTGCGTCGAAGACATTTGCGTTAATGTGTGTGTGTGTATATATATATTATATATATATTAATATATATATATATATATATATGGATAACTTTAATTTAATAATTATTTATTACATTGTAAGAATATAAGCGTTATAATATTTTTTTTAATGTAAGGTTTTTAATATATAGATATATAATATTTATATAGGGTTTTATTTGGAAAGAAAGAGGAACACTTATGATCTCTAATTATTGTAACATATATATCTTTAATAATTTTTAATAAAATTTTAATATTCCAAATTATATGAATATTTTTTGCTAATTTTTTTTATAAAGTTCAATATGTCAATAAATTTCAAGGGTTTTAATAAACCCACGGGATTAATACTATAAAACCTTGAGTAATATCATAAACAAAAGGGATTAATATTATACACCCTATTCATTAATATACCTAAGAGATTAATATTATAAACTAAAGAGATAAATATTGAAAACCAAAGCTATTAGTAAACCCAACCCATTAATAAACCAAATAGATTATTATTATTATAAACCCAAGTGGCTATTAATTTTATAAACCGAAGGGATAAATAAACCCAAAGGAAATATGAAAAACCCTTGGGATTATAACTATAAACCCAAGGGATCAGCAAACCCAAGGGATTATTTATCTTATAAAATGAGGGGATTAATATTATAAATCCAATGGATTATAAACCAAAGTGTTTATTAATATTATAAACCCCAACGATTAATAAACAAGAAAGATTAATGCTAAACAATAAGACAAATATTCTAAGCTCTATGACTAATATGAAACCCTAAAATCAATATTATAAGCTCTAGGGATTATAAATCCCTAGGATAAATATTAAACAACAACATTAATATTAAAAACCCTAAAATTAATACATAAAGCCCAATATTATTATTATAAACCCTAAGAACATAACCCTAATATATTATACTTATTATGGATTAATATTATAAACCCAAGGGATTATTTATATTATAAACCCACAAGATTAATGAACCCAAAGGACTAACAATATTATAAATTGAAGGGCTTAATAAACCCATGGGATTAATATTATACACCACAACAATTTTATTTTTTGTAAGCCTAGTAGAACTCTACAATTTTCATGTTTAGATGTCCACTATTCACCGTACTATGGGGAGGGAAGCACAATATTCAAACCATAGTTACCTAGTTCGAATTTGAAATTGGATTCAAATTCAATACTCTATAAAAAATTGAATGAAAATTTTCCAATTCAGAAAAAATTCAATAGTATATATCATACAAATTTCAATATATATACTTTATTTTTTTAATAATAAAATATTTTCACTATTTTTTTTTCTAAGTTATCTTAAATTTTGAATAGTTTTTAATAAATTTAGATTATATAACTACCTATAAAATGCAATTAAAAATAAAATACCCATACTTCATCTTCCCACCAAGAACTTAAATCCAAAAAGTCTAATAGATAAATACATATTTAGAAAATCGCTATTCTAAACTTATTTATTTAAACTCTGTCAAAATATAAATATATTTAGAAAATGAATACTAATCATTTTCATAAGTTTTCTTTTTTCCTATTATTTTTTAGCTTTCCAATACTACAAAATAGTAAAATTGAAAAATGAAACTTTTCCACTTTACACATTTTTTTCTATTTCTTTTTTTAAATAAACAGTTATGTATTCATGTCATCAAACTTCAGACCTTAACCTTAAATTTAAAAGAATCTTGAGCAAAATGATCTTAACATTTAGAAACTAACACTAACTCCTGACCATAAAGTATTGATTTCTTTGGGGAGGCTCAAATGAATAAAACTTTAAACGAACCGACTCGAATTTCCTTGAATAATTCACTCTATGAATTGAATTAATGAATTTCTGAATTTTTTTTCCCGATTCAGACGTATTTGGTAACTATGATTCAAACCCAAGGCCTCTCGTTCGGTGAGATGTCATTCCAAGGCCATCACCGCTTAAGCTACCCAAGGCATAACAAGCAATATTAAACCCAAGGAAATAATATTAAATTATATGATTAATATTATAAACCCTATAATCATACACATTAAGATTATTAACCCTAAACATAATATTATAAAAAAGAATAAACCATAAACCTTAAATCCAATATTATAAACCATTACATTAAACCCTAATTTATTCAATTTCCATTGAATAAATTGTAATGTAATATTATTAACCTAAGGGATTAATACTATAAACCCTTAAGAATAATATTATAAACCAAAGGGATTGTTAATGTTATAAACGGAAGTGATTAACTAACCCAAGAGATTAATATTGTAAAGCATTTTTATTAATAAACCGACGAGATTAATATTATAAAATAAAATATAAATATTAGAAACCTAAGTGATTAGTAAACCCAAGGTATTAATAAACCTAAGAGATTATTGATATTATAAAACCAAGAGATTAATAGACCTAGGATATTAGTAATAGCATAAACCCATTTGGTCAACAAACCCAAGGGTAAGATTAAGAACCAAGAGGTTAATATTATAAAGCCTTGGGATTATAATTATAAGACTAAGGGATCAATAAATCCAAAGGATTAATAATTTTCTAAACTCACGGGATTAATATTATAAATCCAAGGGATTGATAAAGCAAAGTGTTTATTAAAATTATAAATTATTATTGAACAATAGGATCAATATTCCAAACGCTAGGCTTAATATCAAACCCTAAGCTTACTATTAAACCCTAGGATTAATATTATAGGCCCAAGGGATTATAAATGCATAAGATAAATATTAAAAACCCTAATATATTATTATATATATTAGGCGTTAATTTTATATACCCAATGGATTATTTATATTATAAACCCAAGGGATGAGTGAACGAAGGGGACTAACAATATTATAACACGAAGGTATTAATAAAACCAAGGGAATGATATTAAACCCTAAGATTTATATTATAAACCCTATGATCATAAATCTTAAGTATATAAACTCTAAACTCAATATTATAAAAAATAAAAAACTCTAATTCCTAAAACCAATATTATAAACCATAATATTAAACCTTAATTTATTCAATATAACAATGTACATTGAATAAATTCTAATGTAATGAAACCTGAAGAAATGGGAGCAGACTCAGGAGCAGGCGATGAAGGCAGCTAGGGTTTGAGCACCTGTGACAAGGGCAGGCTCTGTCCCTCTGCACCTACAGTAAGGGCAGGCTTGGTCTTTCTGTTTTGATCAGTGGTCAAGGACGGAACTAGATCTTCGACTTCCAGATGGTGGGTACACCCCGTATGGAACCCTAGTCGGGGGGAGGTGAAGAACCTCCCCCACAAAACGACAATGAAATGTTTGAGAACCTGGCAGAGAAGGAAAACCCAAACCAGAACAGAGACAAAGTGCGAGAGGTTCATTCAGCGACATGCAAACCAGTCGCAGCGATTCGACCAAGAGTTGAATTGCCTGGACATCGTATTGAAGCAAGAATACAGTTCATGAAAGACCATGCTCTCCTAGGGAAGTTCATAGATATGTGGCCGACTGAAAGAGCACTAAGAAGATGGATAAACATGAAATGGCACCGAAAAGGGCACATTACCTTGCAGCTGGGACCGAAAGGTTTTTTCACAGCTATCTTCAACTACTTGGAGGATCGAAATAGAGTCCTGGATGGCGTACCTTACTTCTTCAATGCTGCCAGATTATTTCTCAAAGGATGGGTATAACATTTCAACCCTGACACGGTGGACCTTACCTGGGCTCCGGTGTGGAACCGCCTATATTCACTCCCTTCATAATTTTGGGAGGAAGACTCTCTGAAAGCGATAGGAAACACTCTGGGTGAGTTTGTCAAAATAGCCGAAGAAATGAAGACAGGTAAATATACCTCTTATGCCAGAATTTGTGTTTATATGGATCTCAACCAAGCTCTTCCGGATGTAGTAAAAATCTCTTACTTTGACAAGGATTGGTTACAAATTATTGACTATGAACATGTGTCATTTCGCTGTCGAAGATGCCATGCCCTTGGGCACTTATTTAGAGATTGCCCTTTAAATCAGAAACCCTCCCCTGTTTCGGATCCAGAAGTCTCAGATGGAACTGGATTCATCAAGGTGGCTACTCGTCGAAGGGCACATAAGAAGCAAGCCCTGAAACCAAAAGTAGTGCAATCCAGTCAACCAAAGCCATCCACCAGCAACAAATTTGGTGCCCTAGCAGATCAATCTGAAACTCAACTGAACTTGCCAGAAACAAAACCTAAGAACGATGACAATAACTGAAAAGGAGGATCCACCAGGGCTCCATCAGATGCTAAGGGTAAGGAAGCTTCGACCTCAAAAGAACAAAAAGATGTAGCATGGAATACCCAAGATAAACCAATGGAGAATCCACTATCGGCTATCGGTACAGAAGAAGAACCAATGGAAGAAAAAGATTACTCTCAATTCATGGATGAAGAAATAGACACAATAGATATAGGGGATCTGGATCTCCCGGGCCTTGAAAAGGCATGCACCACCAACAATTTTGACAACATTCCAGCAGGACAGCTCAAAAACTTGGAAGAGGTTTTATCAAGAGCTCAAAGGCAGAAATCTTTAGGTATCCAAACAGGTAGCTCTTGGGATCGGCGACTCATTGCCAAGGACATTAAAAAGCGAGGTAGGAAAACTGTCCTTCAAAGAACAATTAAGGTGGGGCAAATCTTAGTGGATTCAGGCAGATATGCCAAGTTAACTAAGTACTTTAGTCCTGATATCAATCTTTCTCAATGAAGCTAATTTCTTGGAATATCAGAGGGATTAACTGTCCCTGGAAAACCCGACTACTCAAAAACATGGTAAATCAAGAAAACCCTCAGGTTATATTCTTGCAAGAGACAAAGTGCGACACCATAGTGTTGGACAAGATAGCCAATAAAATTCTGGCCTGGAAGTCATAATACAGCAATTGATGCAAATGGAGCCTCAGGAGGTATGGCCATCATATGGGATTCCAGTGCTGTGGAGCTCACTAACTTCCATGCTCACAAGAACTTCCTCCAAGCTACTTTTCACATTTTAGGAACAAACCAATATGGACTCCTAACCAATGTTTACTTCCCATAGGAAACTCACCAAAAAGAAGAGATACTAAACTCCATCTCGGCTCTTAATCAGGACATACCACTTCCTCTTTGGATTGCAGGTGGAGATTTTAATATGATCACAAGAATGGATGAAAGAAGAGGAGGTAGGGGCAAAATCTCTCAAGATGGAACGCTCTTGATGGACTTTATTCAAAACAATTGGCGCATTGATCTCCCCTTCAATAATGGCATTTTTACATGGAACAACAGACAGGCTGGAAGCTCCCAAATTGCATCTCGGTTGGACAGGTTTCTTCTCTTAGATAATGCCATCCATCTAGGGGGGGATTTTGCTGCCTCTATCTTGCCCTTTACTGGCTCCGACCATTGGCCCATTTCACTCCATTGGTCTCGACCGGGAACAATACCTGCAGAACGTTTCGCTTTGAAGCCTTCTAGTTGACCCATCCTAAATTCCATAATTTCATCAGTACAGAATGGAAAAGCTTTCATTCACCTCCAGGTTCCAAAATGTTCCAATTTCAACAAAAACTCAAGCACCTCAAAGGCAAAATCAAATATTGGAATCGGACTACATTTGGCAATATTTTTCACGGGAAAGAAAATATTGAATAGGATATGAAACAATTGCAGCAAAATATTATTACTCTAGGCAGATCCAATGATCTTGCTGAACAGGAAAAAACCCTCGAAAGGAAACTTATGGAAAAATAAAAATAGGAAGAAATGTTGTGGAAGTAAAAATCAAGAATTCGGTGGCTTAAAGAGGGTGAAAAAAATACCAAATTCTTTCATAACACCACAATTCAAAGCAGAAAGCATAATAATATTACTCACATTCAAAATGAGCAAGGCGTTAAACTTGAAAAACATGAAGAGATCGAGGCCGAACTCGTCAACTACTTCAAGCAGGTGCATAAAGAACCAATCAGTGACTGTTCTCAGGCCATGCAAAATATCACCAGCGAAATTCCCAGACTCATTTTAGATGAGAATAATCAAATGCTCCTCAAACCGATCGATCTTCAAGAAGTGGAAACAACTGTTAAACAACTAAAAGCCGGCAAAGCCCTAGGTGCCGATGGTTTTACCTCCAATTTTTTTCACAACTTCTAGGACCTTATCAAGAATGAGATCTGGCAGGTTGTGGAAGATTCGCGCTTTCTTCGATGGATGTTTCTACGAATAAATGCCACCTTCATAGCCTTGATTCCTAAGGTAGAGAAGCCTTGTAAACCGGACAAGTTCAGAACGATTTCTCTCTGTAATATTATTTACAAAATAATTTCAAAAATTATATCCACCAGACAAAAGCTTTTGCTTCCTCTGATCATCTCGCCGGAACAGTCTGGATACGTGGAAGGTAGACAGATAATGGATGGGATCATCCTTATGCATGAAATAATTCACTCCTTGAAGATCTCCAAGAAGCCAGGTATGCTTCTTAAACTTGACCTCTCAAAAGATTTTGACAGCCTTAGCTGGAATTATATTGAAAAGATTCTAGTGGCTTTTGGTTTCAATGCTTCCTGGGTTTGATGGATTATGAGCCTCATAACATCCTCTTTCTTCTCGGTTCTAATTAATGGCATTCCCTCCGAAACCTTTCATCCTTCCCGTGGCATCAGGCAAGGGGATCCCCTCTCCACTTTCCTCTATCATAGCGGCAGAAGGTCTTGGGCGAAGTATCAAGCATGCTCAGCAAGCTTCTCATCTCAAAGGTCTCTCATTTCACAAATCCCCTGCAGTCACTCACCAACAATTTGTAGATGACACCATGCTTTACTGGCACCCCTTAGTCCAGGAAGCCAGGCATCTCAAATCTCTTTTAGCTGTTTTTTCAGAAGCCGCTGGGGCCTCTATTAATCAGTCCAAATCTCAAATCTTCTTTTTCCATACTCCCTTTATTATCCAGTCAGCCATTTTATGAATCCTAAGATTCTCCTCAGCCAAACTCCCCTCTACTTATCTGGGAGCCCCCCTCATTCCCTCCAACTTGAAGCACTCTTCCTCGAAATCTCTCTTAGACAAGTTGGAAGCTAAACTCTCCTCTTGGACCCATAGATCTCTCAACATGGCCGGCCATCTTGTCTTGATCAAAACCATCCTTCAGGCCATGCCCCTTTACCTTTTTTCCACTGTGTCAGCCCCGGAATGGGTTCTCAAAGAACTTAAAGCTATCCAGAGGGCTTTTCTCTGGGGTAGTAGTGGACTTCACCACAAATGGACACTCGTCAAATGGGAAACTGCATGTCTTCCAAAAAAAGGAGGCGGCATTGGATTACGAGATCCCACTCACAACAATGCGATCATGGGAGCTTCGATCTGGTGGAGATGGCTCTCGGGCCCTCTCACTCAATGGGCTACTTTATGGGCAGCCAAATACGTGGGAAACTGTCCTAGAGAAGAACTTATAAGAACATCATAGATGTGCAATTGTTCAATTATTTGGAACTCGGCAAAACTTCACAGGAACCTCATTCAGCATCATAGTTTTTGGGAGGCGAAAAGTGGAGACCAGGCTCGATTTTGGGACGACTCTTGGAAACATTCTTCCAAACTAAGAGACCTTTTCCTGAATATTGTACTCCTGGAACAGGATCTCCACCCCCCAATCAAGGTTGGAAATTTCTGGAGCATTACTGCCCAATAAGACTACAGAGAATGGCACAAAGCTTCTCAGATCATAGCTCATGGGACTATACAAGAACAACAAACTCTGGACAAAGAACTAACAAAAAGGAAAATACAATATTCCGAGGAAAAATACATTCTCAAATGGGGTTATGAAGAAAGAGGCACTTACTCCACCAGAGAGGCTTACAATTTACTCATTAAAGATCAATCCAGGCCCGACAAGCTATGGAGCAAGATATGGGATCCTTCTATTTGACCGAAAATCTCCACCTTTCTTTGGCTTCTCTGCCACAAAAGGATTCTTACTTGGGACAAATTGAGGAAAAGAAACTTTATTGTTCCTTCCATATGCTTCATTTGCAAAAAAGAAGAAGAGACAATCGAACACCTCTGGTATCACTGCCCATTAGCATATAAGCTTTGGCAAAAAATAAATTTTCGTTGTCAGAAAGAGGCAGGAGCGAATGGAGACATAACGGATACAATACGCAACTGGGACCCCCACCCCTATCAAAGCAAGTTACTAAATTTCCTTTGGAAGCTCATCCCAGGCTTTGTAACTTGGACCATTTGGAAAGAGAGAAACGATAGAATCTTCAAAGATCAATTCAAATCTCTGGATGAGATATGGAAAAACATAAAGCAAAACATTGAAGAAACCATATCTTTAAAAAGTTGGTACCAGGAGGATCTCCCCACTCTCCCCCAGGAACAATCAATCTGGAATAATTGGGAATTCCACAGAAAGCAAGACTAGTTGATGAAGGGAACAAAGACCCCTAAAGGCTCACCTCTAGTGAAGTGGTGACCTCCTCCAAAAGACCTGTATAAATTAAATTTTGATGGGGAATCCAAGGGTAACCCTGGGAACTCAGGATTCGGCGGAATTATTAGAGACCACAAAGGAAACAATATTATAATCTTCTTGGGCTCTCATGGCTGGGATACCAACAATTCGGCTGAGTTAGAAGGTCTCTGGAAAGGGCTTCTAATAGCACAAGACAGGAACCTCTTTCCGCTCATCATTGAGGGAGACTCTCAAATCCTCATTCAAATGGCTACGAGGATCCTTCAGGGCTCCCCTTCCTCCAAAATTTATAATTGTTGGAGAATGGATCAACGACTGTTGCATATCGAGCGATGGATTAGTTTTAATAGGGCGATCTCCTTCACTCACATTATAAGAGATGGGAACAAAGTTGCGAACCTCCTTGCTAACTTGGGAGTGGACTGTGGTCGGCCTCTTCTTGTTGGAGCTCCAGCAAATCTCTTATTGGAATCCCAACTTCTTGACTTCAACAATCTGGTGGAGGAGGAAATACCTAAGCGTGAGGGAGCACTCCCGGATCTGGGTGCCGTCCTAGCCATAAATTACATTCATGCATATTAAACGCCCCTGGTACTACCACCTGCTTCGCATCGTGGAGCCCCAGATCTCTTCCGATTGCGGGAAGAATGTTTTTATGGCTGCAGGCTGGAGCAGGCCGGCGCCATTAATGCAGGCCGAGGCCCGAAGCTGCCAATTGTGGGTTATTTACATGGAGCTCCCCGTAGTTTTCTCCACTTCCTGGGTTCAGGCTTCTGGTGCTTGGTTTTTTCTTCAGATAGGGTGTGAAGGTGAGAATGCGTCTGGTTTCAGAGGTGAGATTCAAGCCTGTTCGGGTTTGAATTTGCAACACCTCCATTCTACTTGTGTGTTGCACAGAGGAACTCCTTCGCTGTCCTGGGGTAAGTGGTTTATTCATTGCAACATCAGTTATATTTTCTCTGCTTCTCAGTCTCGTGCCTCTTTGTTTATTCTCTTGAGCCTACGGTTCATTTGAGGCATTCTTCTGGGTTTAGGATCTGTTCTTTTGGGTTTTCGGTGTCTGTTAGTAACATGGAGCGACCAGGGAAGCGAACCCGTTCGGGTGATCGCCCTGGCAGCAGCAAGCGATCCTCAATTCGTCCTTCGCCCAACCCTGTGCTCACGACCATTAACCTCTCCTCCTCTCCTGAGGATCCTCGTCCCAGCAATCCTTCTCGCCAGCCGATTCCTAACAGTGCCTTTCAGTCCACCCATTTCAAATTCCAGAGCAACCTGAACAGGCCTCTGATTTCCCCCCAGATTACCATTATCATGTCTAAAGAAGTTAACGAGGTCACCCCTCTCTCCTGCATTGACCCCAATTCGTCTCACAGTAGTGAGCGCTCCTCTGCCAAGAATTCTATGGGTATAAAAAGGATGACTGAACCGGTTATGCAGGTCAATTCGCCGCCCATAATCCCTCCCCTGGTTGATTGTGACCAATTCGAAGTGGAGACCGATGCAGGAACCACCGACAAGGTGTCAGAAGGCAAAGTGTTGGGTGATAAAGAGATACTCAGTCAGGATGACGCGTGTCTGGAGGTCGAGGAGACACAGGGGGAAGCTGAGAAAAATGAATAATTGGCAATGTGGTTTGCTTCTTTTGGTTCTTCGATGGATGCTTCGGGAGCATTGCACAGGCATTTTCCCCAGGACTCAGCTTGACAGCATCAACTCCAGTTTTGGGTCTCTAATCGACGCGGCCTCTGTTCGTTCCTTGGACCTGGGCTACCAGTTTTGTTTCTTTGTTTATCTTCTTGTTCATCACTCTCTGTATGCTTGTAAAGCCAATATAATTGGTTGTATGTCTCTGATTCTCCCAGGTTTTTACAGTAATGGTGCAGTTTTGTAATGTGAAAGGCTTGCTTCTGCCCTTGCAACCGCCAACATATGTGAAAATATTTTGATTTCCAGTTAATAGAATTAGATTGTACAGAGAAAAAAAAAATCTAATGTAGTTTTTCATTGTGGCAATGATTATCACACTACTTGTCGCATTACAACGATGTTTGTCACACTACAATGTTGCATAAATTTCCATACCATTTCAACATCAAAATAATAAAAATATATTATAAATCCTAACATTATAAAACCCAACATTATAACCCCTATGATTAGTATTATGAATTGTAATATTAATATTATAAAAATTAAGATTGATATTATAAAACCTTGCAATATTATTATAAAACCCTAATGTAATAAAACACAATATTAAAATCTAATATTAAAACCAATATTATAAACTGCAATATTAAAAAATTAACATTTCAAACCCTCATACTAAATGCAATATTATAAATCCTATATTAAAAAACTTTATATTATAAACCCAATATTAAAACATAATATTTTAAACACGGTATATAATATAACATTGTGAAGTTCAAGAAATTGCATGTAATATAATTTTGTGACAATCATTGTGTTATTGATTGTCACATTGAGGTAATGTTTATCATAATCCGGTGTTGGACACAACTTTGTCAAATAAACCATAAACCATAAGACCAATATTAAAAACCATAATATTATTCCCTAATTTATTGAATGTCACAATGCAACATAATAAATTTTAATGTAATGAACCATTGTGACAATGATTGCCACATTCCTTAGCACATTGCAATGATGCTTGTCACACTTCATTGTTTGATATATTTTCATACCATTCTAAAGTCATAATATTAAACCCTAATATTAAGACAAATATTATATACTCTACATAATAAAACTCATCATTACAAAACCTAAAATGAATACTCTAATCCACAGATTAATAGTATAAATATAGTAATACAATACACGACCTTATATAGTTTGTGTATTTTTTAAACACAATAATGAATTATTTAAAATTCTAGTCTTAATTTAAGTTCATAGGAATTAGTTAAAAATAATATTTCTTTAGTTATAAAAAAATAATAATGAATAAATTTAACAAACTAATTAATTAATTATTAATTAACTAATTAATATTATTTTCCCTATCCCTTGTCCGAGCCAAATATAGTATTTGCCTACTCCTTTCCTTAATCAAATGTTGTCATTTCTTTCTAGCCGTTCAATGATAGATCTCTTTATTTAACTTGTTGCCAGATCTAGTTCTTCATCTTATCGTGACGATGCAAGCCAGGCCTACAATACCTAGAATCTTTTACTCTCATGTGCATATCAGCTTACAGATTCATCACAACCGCCTAATAAACTTCACACTAGGCAATTTCAGTACTCCATGCGGAAGATTAAAATTCCTCAATCAAAGTTTCGATTACAACAACTTGCATTTCATCATCAAATCCTCTTTGAGGAAGGTTGCTTCTATAGAATAGATCTACTTTGGCACCCATCCCATTCCAAATGGTTGAAAATTCAACAACTATATATCCTCCACCAAATATTGCAGCGCGTTTTGGTAGTTCTTCCAAACTCAGTGCCTCATCTGAAGTTATTGCTAACTCCTTTCCAAGAACATTTAGGCGTGCATCTCGGCAACCTGTTGCAATCAAAATATGCTTAGTTGTCTAATATTTTGGCATACCATCAATCTGTATCACCTCAACTTTACGATGTTCAACAAACTTTGCCTTCCCTTCTAAACTAGCTCGATCACTTGATCAACTAGCGAATCTTTCTGTTTGACCGTAATTTGTCACGGTCACGGTTTCCACGATAAGGTTCATCTCAAGCAGAACCAGATGGCCACGTACACCAGGAAAACGTGCAAATTGCAATTTTAGACCGGATGACTCACGTTCATTTTGATCAAACTTATACCCTTGTACCGCTTCTAATGCAGTTGCAGCACATTTTGCATCAGAAAATCAACAAAACATAGCATAAGAGGATCCCCACAAGGACGTCGTGTCAAAAAATGTGTGCATCTTCTCCTTATCCAACTAATCTTCACTGGAAGCAATCAAAGCGATCGTTGTGTTGTCATTCCTTCGTTATATCATAGGGGTGAAGGAACAATACAAGTACAGTATGATAGGCGGGTTTTTTATGCTTGACTTCGTCCAAAATCCAGATCAGGGACACCGAAATCTAGCAAAGTGAGAAGGTATGGGTGGAAGGAGGGAGGGCTCCTTTCAGGCGGTCCAAAATACTGTTCCTTTGTCTTCTTTGCAAAACTTTTTTTGTGCGTTGACATGCAGATGGGAATTGCTCGAAAAAAACCAGAAACACCTCAGCAGCTGCTCCTTCTGTCAATTTCAAACCAATGGAATCACCATGTGAATGCAGAATTTCCCAAGCGTTATAGCAACTCCAGCCACACATATGACTCTATATTCGACCAAAGGAATAACGAAATCTGCCACGCATAATAATGAAACTAACTCTGTATTTGATCATGGTATAAGATTGATAATCATTTAATAACCAGCTAACTCTGTATTGCCTAGAAGAATAAGGAAAACGCCACGCATGGTATTCTTTAACTGGAAATTGCGCCGGGTTCGAACCTATACCTCCACTATCGCCAAACTTCCTTAATTATATACACAGATAATTATGTATCACATGCAAATAACTACATGCATGTTAAACGCTGTGGAATTTCAAAATCATTACGTCGACTTACAATCCCATCCATATTAATTCAGACACAGCCTTAGACGAATAACCATTCAATGACTTAATACACAGTAAAATAACTTATTGAATACATGCATACATTTCAACAGGAAATCGCTTGTTCATGGGAACGCTGAGAGGAAATATAATCATAATTCTTCCGGCACCCTCCTCTCTCTAACGAGAGCTTTACCTGCCTCTTTATTTATAATTAAGGATACATACATAAGGGATAGGTCTTCTAAGACCTTATCTTTTAGAAAAGTAGGCTTTTTCCTTTTTACATAATGATTTAAAGCGTGAAGCTTTATTCTCCATCCTTATCCTAATTTTAACAGAAAAAACATAGAAATTCTATCCCAAGTTTTCCTCTAAACTATTTTTCTCATACCTTTTATTTAGAAAAGGAATATTTACATAACCCTTACTTTCCTATTTTATTAAAAATAACAAAATATTAAAAATTAGAACACCCCCCTTTTATCACATATTTACAAATGAAGATGGTCTTGATGCTCCTGCATCATACACCCAACCTTAAAATTAATCATGATCCCCTAGTCATGTGTTCAGATCTCTGTATGCCTGGATCCCATATCTTGTGCTGTAACTTTCCACTTTCCAATGCTTCTTTCTGATGTTCTTCTCCAGGTTTCCACACTTTATGCTGCATCGCTCCACTCACTACTCTCTCGTAATCTTTTGCTGTTTTCCTTTTGTTGCTTCCCTTTTGTTTTATTGCTGCTGGCCTCTTCTAGGATACTTTCATCATCATCCGCCTCATTAGTTCAATTTCTTTGTCAAACAGATTTTCCCCAGCATCTTCAATAAAACCTGTACTCACAAAACAATTGTTAAAATAAAATTCATAAGGCCTCAGTGTCTTACTTTCCATTGCCAGCATTTCAGTATACTGATCCCAATCATTCTTGAGATTATCACTTAGTCTATCCTCAACATCATCTTCTCCGAGAATGCATCTGTATTCTGGTTCATAAAAATGAATCTCTTTATTTTCATTCATCTCTGCCTTTATATTCTGAATATTTATCTTATGTACTTCTAGTCTCTTCTCTAGAACACTTAACTCATGCCATAAATCTGTCATCTCTTTTGAGAAACTTTCTGTGCAATCTTCAATACTTTAACAAGCAAAGCTTCATGTTGTTACTACCTCATCATCTGTTATCATAACATAATTCTGATTCTCAACTCCTGCAATAAACTCAGTTATCTGTCCATCACTTAACAAATTATCAACATTTATAACAAATTTATCATCATCACGTATCATCCCTGCATTCATACACAAAATTTCAGTTTGAAAATCACAAAGTTCAATAGTATCAATTGTTGCTTCACCTATTCATGCTACAGACTGATTCACTTCTTCTGCATCCATAAGAACTTCCTCCTGTGCTGTAACAGTTTCACAAGATGGCACATCCTCCTCAGTAAAACTTGTAATCACATCACAATTTTCAGCTACAAAAATACATGGTTTGACATTATCTAGTTGATCTGGATTTACCCAATAACTCAAGAAATCATCAACGATCTTCTCCTCTGTTTCACCAATGGAAACCTCCTCTTTCAACTCAGCTGCTCTGTGTTCTTCCCGTCTCAACTATACATCCATCATCTGCTCAAGCTTCCTCAGCTCCTTTGTTAACTGCAAGCTTATCTGTAAATCTCTTTTATGTTGTAGCCTCTGCAACTTCACTCTCTTCCTCATCAGTAAACCATGTCTCTGGTCTTTCACATTTTCACGTAACAACTCCATCAATAGCTCAAGATGAACTTCTATCTCATCTTTCTCTTTCTCATACTCTTCCTGAGTCAACTGCTGTCTTATGCCATTTTCCTTGGCATATTTCTTCTCTTTTCGTCTGTGGCCTCTTTCTAAACCTCTGCTCTCTCCTCTATGACTTTCAGTAGTCATCTCCTTTGCCATAAGTTCCTCACCTATTAGTTGCATGAAGCCTCTACCACAACAAACTCTCTTCCTGCCACTTACCTCACCAATCCTTCCCTCCGGATCTGGTCTTTTAGTAATCATTGGTCCTCTGTTGGAACCTTTCGAGCATCCTCCAATACTCCTGTAGGCCTCTCTCATCTGCAACTTTATTTAACCTCTGTTGAATCTTTAGGTTCTGCCACATTCACTTAGAATCCCTTGCTGGACTCCTTCATCACTACACCCTAGCTGTGATCTATTTCTTCCCGCTGAGATTTCTTCACTATGGCTTTAAGATCTTCCATGATCTTGTTTCACTTCTTCAACTGCACTGCATCTCTGTGCTGCAATATTCATCAGTTCCAAAAATCTAACATTCATTCATCACATGCAATTAACTTAAATTAAAAAAAACTTGAATCTTCAAACAAATCCATTCCTGCTCTGATACCACCTGATGCAAGCGAAACCTACACTACCCAAAATCTTTTACTCTCATGTGCATATCAGCTTACAGATTCATCACAACCGCCTAATAAACTTCACACTAGGCAATTCAGTACTCCATGCAGAAGATTAAAATTCCTCAATCAAAGTTTCCATTACAACAACAACTTGCATTTCATCATCAAATCCTCTTTGAGGAAGGTTTCTTCTATAGAATAAATCTACTTTGGCACCCATCCCATTCGAAATGGTTGAAAATTCAACAAGTATGTATCCTCCACCAAATATTGCAGCGTTTTGGTAGTTCTTCCAAACTCAATGCCTCATCTGAAGTTATTCCTAACTCCTTTCCAGGAACATTTAGGCATGCAGCTCGGTGCCCTATTGTAATTAAAATATGCTTAGTTGTGTAATATTTTGGCGTACCATCAATCTGTATCACCTCAACTTTATGTTGTTCAACAAACTTTGCCTCCCCTTCTCAACTCGCTGGATCACTTGATCAACCAACGAATCTTTCTGTTTGAACGTAATTTGTCACAATCATGATTTCCATGATAAGGTTCATCTCAAGTAGAACCAGATGGCCACGTGGACCAGGAAAACGTGCAAATTGCAATTTTAGACAGGATGACTCACGGTCAGTTTGATCAAACTTATACCCTTGTACCGCTTCTAAAGCAGTTGCAGCACATTTTGCATCGGAAAATCAACAAAACATAGCACAAGAGGATCCCCACCAGGATGTCAAGTCGGAAAATGTGTGCAGCTTCTCCTTATCCAATTAATCTTCACTGGAAGCAATCAAAGCCATCGTTCTGTTGTCATTCCTCCCTTATATCATAGGGGTGAAGGAACAATACAAGTACAGTAAGATAGGCGGGTTTTTTATACTTGACTTCGTCCAAAATGTAGATTAAGGACACTGAAATCTAGCAGAGTGAGAAGGTAATGGGTGGAAGGATGGAGGTCTCCTTTTAGGTGGTCCAAAATACTGTTCCTTTGCTTCTTTGCAAAACCTTTTTTGTGTGTTGACATGTGAATGGGAATTGCTCGAAAAAAACCAGAAACACCTCAGCAGCTGCTCCTTCTGTCAATTTCAAACCAATGGAATCACCATGTGAACACAGAATTTCCCAAGCGTTATAGCAACTCCAGCCACACATATGACTCTATATTCGACCAAAGGAATAATGAAATCTGCCATGCATAGTAATGAAACTAACTCTGTATTCGATCATGGTATAAGACTAATAATCATTTACTAACCAGCTAACTCCGTATTGCCCAAAAGAATAAAGAAAACACCACGCATGGTATTCTTTAACTGGAAATTGCACCGGGTTCAAACCTATATCACCATTGTCGCCCAACTACCTTAATTATATACACAAATAATTATGTATCACATGCAAATAAATACATGCATGTTAAATGCTGTGGAATTTCAAAATCATTACATCGACCTACAATCCCATCCATATTAATTCAGACACGGCCTTAGACAAATAACTATTCGACGACTTAATACAAAGTAAAATAACTTATTGAATACATGCATACATTTCAACAGGAAATTGCTTGTTCATGGGAACACTGAGAGGAAATATAATCATAATTCTTTCGGCACCGTCCTCTCTCTAATGAGAGATTTAGCTACCTCTTTATTTATAATTAAGGATACATACATAAGGGATATGTCTTCTCAGGCCTTATCTTTTACAAAAGCAGGCTTTTTCCTTTTTACATAATGATTTAAAGTGTGAAGCTTTATTCTCCATCCTTATCCTAATTTTAACTCAAAAAACATAGAAATTTTATCCCAAATTTTGCTCTAAACTATTTTTCTCATATCCTTTTATTTAGAAAAAGAATATTTACATAATCCTTACTTTCCTATTTTATTAAAAACAACAAAATATTAAAAATTATCACACCCCCCTTTTATCACATATTTACAAATGAAGATGGTCTTGATGCTCCTGCATCATGTGATGATGAACCACACTTGTTGGTTTGAAACACGTCGACAAATGAATTTTGATTTGATTATCGTCAAAACCTCCTCTATAAAGTAGAAACCCTACGATAAATATTATAAACCATAGAATTAATATTATGAACTCTAGATTGTAAAAACCAATATTAAACTAAATATTTTAAACCCCACTCTTAGAAACCCAATATTTCAAACCGTGTTATGCAATATTATAAACCCCATATTAAAAACTCCAAAGTTTTTATCAACCCAATATTAAACTCTAATATTATAATAGCAATATTAAACCCCAATAATGCAACCCAATAATAGATATCGTAATACTATAAGCTCTAACATTAACACTAATTTTTTAATGTCACATTGTGACATTAAGTAAATAGCAATGTAGTATATCAATGTGAAAATCAATATCACATTGATTGTCAGATTGAGATAATGTTTATCACAATGCAACATTGGACACATTTTTTGTACCATTGCAGCATCACAGTAGTAAACCCTAATACCATAAAACCAAATATTATAAACACTAATATTCATATTATAAACAATAAGGAGTTAATAAAATCAAAGGATTATTAATAGTATAAATCCAAAAATTAATAAATCAAAGGGATTAGTACTATAAATCCAAGGCATTAATATTATAAACACTTGGTGTTAATGTTATAACGAGAAAGGATTATTTATATTATAAACCCAAGGGATCAATAAACCCAAGTGATTAATAAAGCTAAGGTCTTAATATTATAAACACAGAGGATTAATAAACACAAGGGAAAATTAATGATGTTATAAGCCCTAGAACCAATATTAAATACTATGAATATAAAACCTTAAATTAATATTAGAAACCTAAGAGATTAATATACAACTTGAGTGGGCCTAATGGTTAAGAGAATGTGTTTCCTCCTAAGTGGTCACAGGTTCAAAACCAGAGGGGGTTAGAGTATGTGCTTTGTAGACTTAGCAGTCAAATCGTTGCGTGGAGGTGGGTCCCTTGTCCCACAACCAAGGGGGTCTCATACACCAATTTGGTGTGTGGCTTGACTGTTGACCTTTAAAATGAATATTATTATTTTAATCCAAATAGATTATAAACCCTATGACTAATATTAAACCCTAGGATTAATTATTAAACCTTAATACATTATTATGCATATTAAGGATTATTATTATAAGCCCAAGGTACTAATAACCAAAAGGGACTAGTAATATTATAAACTCATGGAATTCACATTATAAATTCAAGAAAAACTAAACTAAGACGAATAATATTAAAACCTATTTTTTATATTAGAAACCCTACAATTATAAACCTTATGGTTATAATCCCAAAACCCAATATTATAAACAAGAATAAACCTTAAACCCAAAACCCAATATTATAAACTACAATATTAAACCCCATTTGATTTAATATCGCAATGTGACGTTCAATAAATTACAATTTAATGAATCATTATGATAATGATTGGCACATTGTCTAGCGCATTGTGACATTTCCATGAAACTACAACATTGAATAGATTTATGTGCAATTCCAAAGCCAAAATATTAAAACCTAATATTAAACCAAATATTATAAAACCTCACATTATAGAACCCAACACTATAAACCCTAACATTAATATTATAATCCATAGAATTAACATTATAAATACTACAATATATATTATATACCTAGAGATAATATTATGAACACTAACATTAATATTATAAACCCTAAGATTATAAAGCTTAATATTAGACCATAATATTAAATCCAATATTATAAATCGTGTTACTCAAAACCTAACATTTTGAACCATGATACTAAATGCAATAATATAAACCCAATACTAAAAAGCGCAATATTATAACAGAATATTAAACCCTAATATTAGAAATCCTAATTCTATAAGGAGTTGTCTCTAATGCGACTTTTTGGAGATTCCGGTGACGGAATCCGGCGGAAGAAATTGAGGTTGAATTTTGATTTGTTGCAGTTAAAATGGGTTTTTAACTGCATATTTGGATTCAGCACCCTGAAAAACCCCTGGGACGCTCTGATTGTGTAGAAACTAGCTATCAAACTTGCGATTCCAATAAATTGCTGCCGGATTTTGACCGGAAAAACCAACCAGAAAGGCTTTCAAAAAGTTGCATTATAGAAAACTGCATTCTATAACCACTCATATTAAAACCATAATTTTTTTATTTGGTGTTGTGACACAGAGTAAACTACAACATAATGTAAAAATGTGGCAATTATTGTGAGATTGATTGTCGCATTGAGGCAATATTTTTCACATGTGATGTTGGACACGTTTTTGTACAGTTCTATCATCACAATAGTAAACCCTCATATTAAATAGAATATTATAAAACTTAGCACAATAAAATCCAATATTATAAACACTAATATTCATATTATAAACCATAAAGTTATAAACACTAATATTAATATATTATACCGTACGGTTATAAACCCTCGTATTAGTATTAGAAGCCATTCAGATAAATAGTATCAAATTAAGGAATTAATATTAAAAACCTCAATGTTGGTAAATATGATTGAATAATTTTTGTAATGTCACATAACAATATTGGAGAAATTGCCATGTAATCTAACATTGCAATGTTGGATAGATTTATGTACTATTATAATATCACCAACCGCGATTTAGTTTATATTCATTTTATGGGTCAATGTCAATCTGTAGGAGAGGTTAATTTATTCTAATGTTAATATTTTGCATCGTAGCATTATAATTTGGCAGGGTGGATTACGGACTAATATATTATATTGTTGTTAAGATTATATTATAGGGTAAATATTGTATGGCATATTATATGATTCCACAACCCTCGATTTATGTATTACCGAAATTGGTGCATTGAAACCGGTGCATTGTGTTAAAATGTTTCAAAATTTTAATTGGATTTAAGTATTACGGAAACAAATTACAATTTATTTTACATTGTACTTTATCATCAAAAAATAATTTCAAAATTTAAATCAATATCATTTCAACCATGAAAATATATTTAGACTTAGATCAAACTACCACTCTTATAGGTTTACACTCATGCTATGTGTTGATTTTTTGCAATAAATTTAAAGGTATTTTCCATCAAAATGTTTAAAAGAATTTTTTATCAAAATGTTTTATTTCTGCATTTCAGAAAACTAAAACCCAATAAAAATATTTCAGACACTTCGTTAAATTTGATTAACAACATATTTAAATGGGAAAATATTTCCCTAAGAACATGAACTTTGTTCAAATTTTCATTTATTTATATGGTTAAAAAAAATGATATTTCAAAAATTTATATTTTATGCAAAATAAATGTTACTTTTGCATTGTTCATGCAACCATAGGAGTATCACTTTCTTTGTTAAAGAGAGGTAAAGTTTTCTCAAGCTATTTCTATTTAGAAAAAGTATTTTACACAATATTTCCAACTAATGTTAACTTTGGAGACTCAAAAAAATATTGAAATCTAATTTTAAAATTATATTCAATTAGTGAAATACAAGGAGATTTTATTTACATTGAATTTAGTTTATCACTAATTTGCTTTAGCTCCTCACTTGTTGTGTAAATGGAACTGTTGTTAACTTTGGAGAATGGAAAGAAATATTCAAATGTAATTTCAAAATTATATTGAATTAGTGAAATACAAAATTATATTCAATTAGTGAAATACAAGGAGATTTCATTTACATTGAATTTAGTTTACCACTAAATCACTTTAGCTCCTCACTTGTTTTGTAATTCGGTTTCTCAATCCCACTGGACAAGAAAAAAATATATAAAACAACTTTTGGGTAATGTTTCCTATTGGGATACTCCTTGATCATGGTAGTATATTAATAACTCACTGTAATATTATCACCGTGGTTGGTTCATGAAAATCGTTGGTTGAAAAAAATTAAAATTTGTAAATGCTTAGTGATATTCTAAAACTTCTTTCCTTTTTCCTTCTACTTACAGTTTTCAATCTCTTCAAACTAGGTTGATATATTAAAAGAGCAACTACATTTCTATTAAACAAACAATGAAGTTGTTCTTTGAGCATGTCTTGGTGCATTTTGGGTTACCCACTTCCATAGTATTTGATCAAGATTTCCGATTTTTATAGACATTTTTGGGCACTTCAACCCCAATCATAAATGTCCATAAATTTAGGGCTCCTAAGTCCTTAAAAGTGTTGCTTCACTGCCTAAAGGAACAAGGTCAACTGATTACATCATCTCCCAAAATTTCTCCACTGAAAACTGCTCATAAATGGTCAAAGCTGGACCATACTGAAAGCTCAATGCAGGGGGTGTGATGCATATCACCTTCCCAATGTACAGGGTGCGATGCATACTGATTTTCCCCTCTGTAGAGTGTGATGGTCGGGAATGGACAAATGGCAGGGACATAAATGCGAGGTGGAGGATCATGGAATCTTCCAGAAGCTTCCCCTCTGACACTTGCCTCTCCATTTTCGACCAAGGATGAGTAAGATATCATCATTCTCCAAGTGGAAGCAAGAACTATCAGAGAGAAGACACTAATCGAGATCCCAGAAGATGACTCACCTCTTTGTAATCATCTATATATGGATCCCTCATCACAAAGATCCATAGGCTCGAATTTTGTATCTTATAGAGAAGTGTTGTTGGTTTTCTGGTGTACATTCACAGTTTTCTAGTGTATATTCATAGTTGTTGGGTGATCTAGCTTTGCTTGGGGTGAAGAAGGGCTTCTTAGCTAGAGGATGATGTTGGGTCAGAGCACATGGTTGTAATCCTCTTGCTACTTTTCATCTGAATAAATCTATTCTTTCTTCCTTCCATATTCTTGTGTGCTTGTCTATATATGCATGTATATGGTTAGTTAATACACATATGATCCTATATTATTTATGAACATAGATCCTTGTTTCTTGCATAGTAGTATGTTGCTATGATTCCACGGGTTCTTTTGAAGCTAGGTAAACAAAGAATAAGCAGCGAAACTCTATCAAGACGGAGAAGAAATCAAGTGCAAAACTCAGGTTGGTCCTCTTCATTCTCCTCTCGTCTATTTTCATAAAAGGAAACAATAGTAGACTTTGATTGTTTGTTTCGAAGATAGCCACCCATGTTAGTGGGAATAGCAACATCTGAGTGGACACTATTCACGGATAACACTGATTTGTTGGGAAGTTTTGGTAAATTTTGTGGGAATTGATGGACACCAGACTGAAGAAGAACACAACCTCTCATCCACAAATAAATGGCCAAATAGAGGTGGTCAACAGGACAGTGATCAAGTTGCTTAGGGTCTATTGTAGGAAGCATCCCAAGCTCTGGGATGAACATTGATGTTATGTGCAACATGCTCACAACCGTGCTAAACATTCTTCTACACAAAGACCTCCTTTTGAGAGTTGTTTTGGTATTATACCAAGGTCTCCCTTGGATTTTGTCTTTAGTAAAGACATAGGAGTTCATGGATATAGTGATGTGGACAAAGCAACTAATTTCATTGAATAGATCTAAGAAATTCACCAGGCAGTTTAGGAACAGCTTCAGAGAAGCCAGGCCAAGTACAACGCAAGGGATGATAAGCATCAAGTTGAGAATAAATTCCATGTTGGTGACAAAATTTGGTTGTACATCAGTAAAGACAAAATGCAAGGTGAAGGTAGGAAGCTGAAGTCAACAAGGTATGGGCATTTCAAGATACTTGGGAAAATTGGTGAGAACGCTTTTCACCTTGATTTTCCAGCTTACATGCACATCTATTCTATAGTTAATGCAGAGAACTTGAGACTATTTGAACCTTCTTTGATTCAAGATCCCGAAGAGCAAAGTCAGTTGCCTTCTAGTGATTATTTGTTGCCTAAATATCTCAATGAGTTGCAGGAAGACAATTCTGGACAAGAAGGTGACATCTACGCATAATGGAGTTGTTGAGTACTTGAGAATTGGACTAAAAGGTTCAATACCAAGTAGTGCAAAATGGATAGAGATTGGACAAGTGAGGAAGTTGTATCCTCACTTGATTGATGCTTAAAAACCAACTTTTGGTGGTCCAAAAGCTTTTTTAGTGGGAAGGCATGATCCAAAAAGAGTCCAAGAAACTCTCTAAGTCTTCATAGATAAAAAACAATTGCAAAAGAAGAAGTTTAAGAAAAGTCGAATTACATTATCACGACGCAAAAATAGGAAGAAATCAGTGAAATAAGGCTTATCGGAGACTTACAACAACTTTGCATCAGAGCCATCAGATCTAACCAATCAACAGTCCAGATATGATCGGTAATCGAAATCAGTGGTGGCAAGTGGGGCTTATTAGTGGAGACCACATGGAAAATGTGATAGTGATCAGGGAGGGTCAGCGAGGACCATTGTTCAAGCGCGCAGATCAACGACCCAGGTCAATGCACGATATCACAATTTGGAAACATAGAGGAGAAATTACAATCAACCTGGGATATGTGCAATATGTGATTGCAATCAATTTCATTTCAACTTCACATTAGAACATTACAATGGAGCGGGGTCATGACAGCTAGACCTGATAATATTATAGACGATATTCTATATATTTTGAAGTGCGGAGAACATCAATTTCCTTTGTATTTCAGACTTCCGCCAAATGAATGGATTACAAAGGAAATATGCCTGATGTGATATTATGGATCCGAAAGGGTTTATTAATGTTGTTACATATGATTTCAAGACTGAAAAAACCATTTTATAGGGTTTTTCAATGTTTTAATGTATTTTTAAATACAAAGGTAAATCATTATATAAGTGGGATTTCACCTGGGCCAACAACGGTAAGTGTTTTGGGGTGGGCTTTGCCCAATCCCATACATTAGCTGCCACATGTCTAGGCTAAGGAGAGAGAAAACCACCCTCATCGGGCAGTTAACCTCCGTATGAAAGAGCTGCCCAAAATGAACCTCAACAGTTGGATCTGGACCTCGCAGATCAATGGTGGAGATACGATATCTCTACAAAGGCAGACATGATAGGAGTTACAAGGCAAATTTATAATATTTCAAATCCGATGAATAACGATTTGGCAAATTTTCTTGTGTTTTGCAGTGTTTCTCTGTGTAAAGAAAAGACAACCCTTTTTGCAATTTCGAAGGATTTCAAAGGCCCGATGACGTATCCTGTTACAGTAAATGTGGCCACCATCCCTAAAATCATTTAGCAATGATTGCTAATACTCACAGGGAAATCTGAGTGGGCAGAGGTCAGAAAGCCAGAGAGAAAAAGAAAGAGAAACGAACAGACAATGCAGATTGGCTTTAAATCCACAGAAGGCAGAAGACAGGAGTAGGCAGTGCTAACATAGAGCAACAGAGATAGAGAGTCAGTCAGGAGAGTCTATGTACTCAGAAGGGACTTGGGGGATCCAAGTAAATTCTTATTTTTTTGCATCTATTGTGTGAGGGTCAAATTGAGTTCACTGTTGTAAAACTCTGTTTTGAAGACATAATAGATAGGTCATTACTGAAGGATGGACTAGAAGATGTAGCCCAGGAGTGTTGGGTGAACTCCTCATTAAACTTGTTGTGTTTATGTGTGTTGTCTATTATGTTTCTTTCACTACTTAATTGTCTATGTATTTCACAATCTTATTGATCCATTGCATAAAGTAGCATAGGCATATCCATGCACATGAGTCTATAATACCTTAATAATTTTTTTATATCTCATTATCAAATCAACGACATAATAAAGGAATAGCACATGATCAACCATTGTACTGAACTACATGTTATTAGTCACTGCCATCTGGCAATGGCATGGGACTATAGTAATAAAAAATATGGACTTTAACATTTATTTAACTTGCTTACTATTTCAAACTACAAGTTACTATTATGAATAACCAAACTTTTTAAGACCGATCAGTTTGATCATCTTATTTAGCCTCTTCCTGAGGTGAGAGGCTAGAAACATAAGTTATATTCATTTTTTACCTTGGAATTTGGAAATTTTCATTGGCAAATTAAACTAATACAAGAATTAGTTTAAAAAATTAAATGTTGTAACAGTTGAATTAATTCACCCAACCTAAGCTCCTAAGCTTCATGGCAAGGTGAGATACTTCACTTAATCCCTAAAGATCGGATAGTCTAGAACGTCTATATAAACATGTCATAACAGATGTCACCAGACCATGATAGACCACACACCCAATGGCTATGTGCATGTGAACGATGTGAATGGTGATGCTTTGGGCAGTTCCTCTCTCATAAAAATCTGAACATTCAAAAAGGTTGATGGTTTTTGAAATACTTGAATGGCTTTTGAAATCATGAGGCAACTTCTAGTTCACAAATTTCTTAATCAGCTTCTGTTTCATAACCTTCTTGCTACTGTAGACCTTGCTTAATTTGAATGGAACTATTTCTTGTTACTGTAAAAGGAACTATTTCTTGTTCCTGTAAATGGAACTATTTCTTGTTACTGTAAATGGAACGATTTCTTGTTATTGTAGACCTTGCTTAATTTGAATAAGCAATACACCGATAGGCATGAAAGCATAACAATTTTTTGTAACAATTTTTTGTTCATTTTGTTGTCGTATAGCATAACAATTTTCTGTTCACTTTGTTGTAGTTTGTAGTTTCTGAAATCCTGAAGCATCTTCCAGTTCGGAACTTTCTTAAACAACTTCTTGTTCGGAACTTTTAAGAACCTTCCTGGGCTGGACCTTTAAGAACTTTCTTTTAAGTTGAACTTTTAAGAATTTTATTAGGCAACTTCATGTTCAGAAGCTTTTTTGTTACTGTAGACTATTTCTTAATTTGAATGGTACTATTTTTTAGTTTGAATAGAACTATTTCTTGTTAGTGTAGACCTTGCTTAATTTGAATAAGCCATAGGCTCACAGGGCATCACAGCGATAACAATTTATTTGTTTCATTTAGTTGTCTCCCTCATTGATTTCTTTGATATGTTCAGTCGATGAACACACCTGTATGATAATCACAATATAGATATACAACAAAATTGAATCAACATAAATATATATCATATTCAGAACAAACTCCAATGATCAAAAACATATATCATATTCAGAAGAGGTAAGTAAATTTTATTTTTGGTGAAAGGATTAGATGGATGATTGACTGCTCTGACAATTGGTTGCTGCAGAGGTCTAAGTATGTCAAGCGAGTCAGATTAGAAGATTAGAAGAGGGAAATGAATATTTCCTCCTACTATTTTGTTGTGACTGAGATCTAAGAAGTCAAGATTCACAAGGTTACCAATTTCAGCAGAGATAAGCAGGTAAATCTCTGGAAATCTAGAAATACAATTATTTCTAGAAAAGATAGAAAAAATAAGAAATATGTAGCTGTTGTTTGGTATTTACCCATATTGCTTCCTTAGGTTACTTTGGTCGCTACATGCTATAACGTTACTAGCATGGATGAAACACGCTATCAAGTTGGTCTATTGCTAGGGATGACTGAAGTGGTTGGACAACAGAGCGAACTAGTGTCACATGTTGAGATTTGGTACCGGAGGACAGGTGGTTCCCTAATGATTTGATCTTTGGCGTAGGGAAAAGTGTCCAAAAGAATTTAATTATTCTCCTAAAGTGACTTTATAATTTTTATAAAGTTAAATCTAATTTCAAAATGACTTTAAGTAATAAAGTTACTAAAGTCTAATTTTAAAGTGACTTTAATAAAGTCAATGTAAAATTAGAAAGGAAAAGTGACTTTGGAAATAAATCACTAAGTGGGTCTTTATTAAAGTGGGTGAATTAAAAAAATAGAAAGTGAGATTTAAATGAGCATTTAGTGTTAGCCCTTGATCTCAATATATTTCAGCCATTGGATTTAGGGATCACCCAAAAGTCACTTAGGGTTAGATTAAAGGAGGAAAAGGTCATTCATTCTTTCATGAGCAGATTGAGAGAAAGAGAGCAACAGAGCAAGGGAGATTTCTGGATAGAGAGGAGAAGGAGGCAGCAGCTTCGCACATTCGAAGGCAGCATTTGAGCAAATCCGTACAACTCAGTTAGAGAACAACGAGGGCATATATTGGGCATGCAAATCTAGAAAGTCCTACAATGTTTTTGGAGCAGGCCGTACAACATTTTAGCAGGTTATCCAGTAGGCCATACAACAGGCCATACAACAATTTTTAGTAGCCCGTACAGTAGTTTCCAGGCAGGCCATACAACACAATTTCTCACTGAAATTTGGCACACTTTTCTAGGAGGTCGTACAACATTTATTGTTGTTCTGTTTTGTTATAGAAAGATTTTTAGTTGGCTATGAGTCACAAATAACGAGATAAGTTGTAAAATTTGTTTGCTGATTTTTGCTGAAATATTTCTCATACTGTAAAAGCATTTTCCATAAATAAAGAAGAGCTCTTGAACTGGTTTTCCTCAAGAGTTGTAGGGGGTTTTTCCAGGGTCACCTTGATAAAAAATCATTGTGTTTAAATGTGTTAAATGACTATTTGTACTTGCTGATTTTTTATTTATGCATTTTCTAGCATTCTGTAGAATTTCCAGAATTTGTGTTTTCAACAATATTTATTTTTCAGTTGTTGAATGTATGGATATGGGAAAGGGCATTTAACTATATTGGAGAAATAAGGTGAAGCTGAAAACTGGGTTGGGAAATGAGAAATTTTTACATGGTATCAGTGCTTGAATGTTGAAGTGCAGTTTGGGATAGCATGGAGGAAAATTATAGCTTGCTGATTTTTCACTCAGAAAATTCCAGCAAGCTGATTTTTCACAAACATCAGTTTTATCTTTACTACAACAGTGCTATTTTTCAGTTTTAGGACAATAGGATGTCATTGGGATTGAGGGTGGAGGATAGGTTGGATGGGCATACAAATTACAACGTTTGGAAGGAGAGAATGCATAGTATATTTGAGGAGGCAGAAGTCTCACACATTATGGTGCATACCACAAAGATTCCATTTGTTGTGCCTACTGATGCTACTCAGTTGGCTGAGTATAATAGAAAGAACAACAAGGGTAAGAGACTGATTTTAGACGGAGTGAAAGACTGTTGCATTCCTCATGTGAAAGGAAAGAGAAACGCCCATGAGATATGGACAACATTGTCCAATCTCTACAAGAGTACCAATGAGAACCGGAAAATGGTCCTAAAGGAGAAGCTGAAGACCATTAAGATGGGTAATGATGGTGTAGCTGGATATCTCACAAAGATTACTAATGTGAGAGATGAGCTAGCAGCAATTGGAGAGGTCATTCCACCCACTGAGTTGGTGCAGATTGCAGTGAATGGCCTCCCCCGTTCATGGATGAACTTTGCCGATGGGGTTTGTGCACGTGAGATCCTTCCCACTTGGGAGAGGTTTTGGGATGATTGCATTGAAACAGAGATCAGGAAAGGTCAGCTTGGGGCAGCCAAGCCAGTTGAGCACGATGAGGATGTAGCACTGTCAGCAGGAAGGAAGAAGGGCAAAGGGAAGAAGCAGGCTTCCACAAGAAATGATGGGGGCAAAGGCAAAGGTAAAGGTAAATAGGGTAACACACAGAAGGACTATTCCAAGGTGAAGTATTGGAATTGTCAAAAGATGGGACGTTATGCAGTTGTGTGTCCAGAGAAGAAGAAGAATAAGGGGAAGAACTAGAGTGTGGCAACTTTAGCAGAGGTTGAGGACTTTGTAGTTCGTTTTGACAGGGATTTTGGGTTCATTGCGTGTGAGTTCTCTAGCGCAGGATCACCTGCCACATAGGTTCAGAGGGAACATGCTTTTCCCTCGATTAGTGGAGCATCTTCGGGTATCTGGTATGTGGACAGTGGGGCTTCACGTCACATGACAGGAGTCCATGAGTACTTCTCAGAGATTTCAGAGAGTCGCACAGATATGGAGGTAGTACTCGGTGATGACAGAGTGGTTAGAGCAGTCGATCTGGGGACACTGACATTTCAGAGGGAGTCCAAACCTCCCTTGAAGGTGTCAGATGTTCTTTATGTGCCAGGGATGAAGAATAACCTCATATCCATCTCAACTTTGGAGGACAGAGGATATGAGGTACTGTTCACAGGAGGACAGGTGTTGATGTATCCCAGGGGCACTCTAGTTGATTCAGCTAGAGTGATAGGTGTACGCCATGCAACGGTGTACAAGTTTCCATTCCAGTACCTTTTGGCATTGAACAGTAGTACCGACAGTAGAGCTAGTAGTTCTGAGCTGTGTGAGATTTGGCACCGGAGGATGGGCCATATGTATCATGGAGCCTTGAGAACCTTGCGGAAGATCACTATCGGTGTGCCAGATTTTAGTATTGATCACTTTGATACTTGCAGAGGATGTGCGATGGGCAAGTTTGCCAAATCCCCTTTTCTCGGTAGTGATAGCAGAGCGACTGGGATACTTGATTTCATTCATTCTGATGTGAGCAGTCGGATGTCTCATGTTTCCTTGAGTGGATATGAGTACTATGTTTTATTCATTGATGATCACTCCAGGAGGACTTGGATTTATTTCTTGAAGACCAAGCGTGAGGTCTTCAAGCAATTTCAGGAGTTTAGAGCTCTTGTGGAGACACAGACATGTCAGAAGATCAAGTCCCTGAGGTCGTACAATGGGGGAGAGTACGCCCTTGGAGAGTTTGTTGACTATTGTGCAGAGGCAGGCATTAGGAGGGAGTTCACAGTTCCTTACAACCCCCAGCAGAACGGGGTTGCGGAGAGGAAGAACAGATCCATTGTAGGGGTTGCCAAAGCCATGTTACATGATCAGGGGTTACCATTGTTCTTGTGGGCAGGGGCCTGCAACGCAGTTTTTTATCTGCAAAACAGGATTCTGCATCGTGCCTTGGTGTACATGACTCTGGAGGAGGCTTTTTTTGGGAGAAGCCTGATATTGGTCATCTTCGTATCTTTGGGTGCATTACATACTCCTACATACCCAAGGAGAAGAGGACCAAACTAGAGCCCACCGCAGAGAAGGGTATCTTTGTGGGCTACAGTGAGACCTCAAAGGCCTTTCAGATTTACATTTTTGCACAAAGGAAAGTTGTTGTCAGGTGGGATGTGACGTTCGAGGAGGACAATGCCTTCAGTAGGTGACGGGAGTTAGAGTATCTGGATCATCCAGACCTCAACAGTAGTTGAGTGAGCCGCAGGGATCCAGTGGGCAGGGATCAGGAGGATCCATAGGTACATCTATGAGGATGTCACGTCCGTTAGTGAGCAGTGGCTCACTGAGCCAGAGGGTTGGTGCTCCGGGTAGCATGCATAGTAGTCCACAGAGCAGTTCACTAGCGAACCCACTGATGGACAATTCACATGGTACCTCAGCTTCTACAAGTTCAAGTACAGGCAGGAGGACAACAGTTAGACAGTCAAGAGTTCAGGCTCCTGATGGTGATGAGCAGGAGGAGTTTCATTCTCCTATTGGAGAAGCATGCTCAAGGAAGAGGAAGCCCAAGTGGCTTCAGGACACCTTGAGAGATGCCACATCTGTTACTGAGCCTAAGAGGCTGGTTAGAGAGAGTAGACCACTTGAGAGGTTTTGTAGCTATATGGCAATGGCTACCAGCGTCCTGGACTCTGAGCCTTCTAGCTATGAGGAGGCATCTAGCCAGCAGGTCTAGAGAGAGGCCATGCAGGAGGAGTATTCTTCTATCATGAAGAATGATGTTTGGGAGGTGGTACCGAGGCCTGAGGGCAAATCCGTGGTTACTTCCAGATGGATTTACAAGGTAAAGCATGCTGCAGATGGCATCATTGAGAAATTCAAAGCGAGGTTTGTCGCTAGAGGGTTCTCCTACATAGAGGGAGTTGATTATGAGGAGACCTTTGCTCCCGTGGCTCGATATACTTCAATCTGCTCCAGTATATCGATAGCAGCAGAGATGGGTTGGAATATCCACCAGATGGATGTGAGGACTACATTTCTCAACGACTTCATACAGGAGGAGGTGTACATTGTGCAGCCACAGGGCTTTGTGGTGCATGGGAAGGAGTCCCATGTGTGCAAACTGAAGAAGGCCCTTTATGGCCTGAAGCAAGCTCCTAGAGCTTGGTACTCGAGGATAGATACATACTTGCAGGTGGTGGGTTTCATAAAGAGTGAGGTAGATTCAAACCTTTACTACATTGTGATAGGTGAGGAGCCTCTCATTCTGGTGTTGTATGTGGATGAATTAATCATTACAGGTGCAGAGAGACTCATAGAGCACTGCAAGAGAGATCTTGCGGCAAAGTTTGAGATGAAGGACATTAGCTTGATGAATTATTTTTTAGGTTTGGAGGTGTGGCAGGAGGAGGGGCATTTCTTCTTGGGGCAGGGGAAGTATATTGTGAACATCCTTGGCAGATTCCACATGGAGGATTGTAAACCCATGTCGAAACTGATGATCACCAACTAGAATAAGCTTCATGCTTCGGATTCCTAGTTGGTAGATCCCACATTGTACAGGCAGCTGATTGGTTCCTTGATGTAATCAGTCAACATTAGACCAGATATTTGTTTTGCAGTCAACACGATGAGTCAGTTTATGTGTGAGCCTAGGAAGGTTCACTGGGTGGCTGCAAAACACATTTTACAGTACTTGAGGGGACAATGGATTATGGTCTGGACTACAGGTAGGGGGATGGAGTGATATTGGCAGGTTATACTGATTCTGATTGGGCAGGTTGTGCTTTTAATAGGAAGAGCACTTTAGGGTGTTGTTTTGGGTTGGGTTCAGCAGTAGTGTCATGGTTGAGCTAGAAGCAGTAGTTAGTAGCATCGAGTTCAACGGAAGCAGAGTATATGGCAACCAGTCTGGCTAGTTGTGAGGCCATTTGGCTTCATAAGATGTTGTTTGGCTTATTTGGTCAGCTGTTGAGACCTTCAGCGATATACTGTGATAATCATAGTTGTGTTAAACTCATGGAAAATCCAGTATTTCATGAAAGGTCAAAGCATATCAAGATCAAATATCATTTCATCAGAGACTATGTTCATAAGGGAGCTGTGAAGCTTGAGTATATTTCCACTGATGATCAGGTTGCAGATATTCTTACCAAAGCCTTACCATGGGGCAAGCATGTCTACTTCAGATAAAAGATGGGTGTGGTGAGGAACACCTTCCTCGGTAAGAGGGAGTGTTGAGATTTGGTACCTGAGGACAGGTGGTTCCCTAAGGCTTTGATCTTTGGCATAGGGAAAAGTGTCCAAAAGAATTTAATTTTTCTCCTAAAGTGACTTTATAATTTTTATAAACTTAAATATAATTTAAAAGTGACTTTAAGTGATAAAGTTACTAAAGTCTAATTTTAAAGTGACTTTAATAAAGTCAATGTAAAATTAGAAAGAAAAAGTGACTTTGGAAATAAATGACTAAGTCGGTCTTTATTAAAGTGGGGTGAATTAAAAAAATAGAAAGTGAGATTTAAATGAGCATTTAATCTCAGCCCTTGATCTCAATCTCTTTCAGCCATTGGATTTAGGGATCACGCAAAAGTCAGTTAGGGTTAGATTAAAGGAGGAAAAGGAGGAAAAGGTCATTCACTCTTTCATGAGCAGATTCAGAGAAAGAGAGCAAGAGAGCAAGGGAGATTTCTGGACATAGAGGAGAAGGAGGCAGCATCTTGGCACACATTCCAAGGCAACATTTGAGCAAATCCGTACAACTGAGTTAGAGCACCGCAAGGGCAGATATTGGGCATGCAAATCTAGAAAGGTCGTACAACGTTTTTGGAGCAGGCCGTACATCATTTTAGTAGGCTATATCGCAGGCCGTACATCATTTTAGTAGGCTATATAGCAGGCCTTACAACAATTTTTAGCAATTCGTACAACAACTTCTAGGTAGGCCGTACAACATAATTTCTCACCGAAAATTTGGCACGCTTTTCCAGGAGACTATACAACATTTATTGCTATTCTGTTTTTCTATAACAAGTTTTTCAGTTGGTTGTGAGGCACGAATAATGAGATAAGTTGTAAAATTTTGTTACTGACTTTTGCTGAAATATTTCTCATATTGTAAAAGAATTTTCCAGAAATAAAGAAGAGCTCTCGAACTAGTTTTCCCCAAGAGTTGTAGGGGATTTTTCCAGGGTCACCTTGACGAAAAATCATTGTGTTTAAATGTGTTAAAATGGTTGTTTGTACCTACGGATTTTTTATTTCTGCATTTTCCAGCATTCTGTAAAATTTCCATAATTTGTGTTTTCAGTAATATTTATTTTTCAGCTATTGAATCTATGAATATGGGAAAGGGCATTTAACTATATTGGAGAAATAAGGTGACACTGAAAACCAGGGTGGGAAATGAGAAATTTTTACATCACAACATTCTTAAACTTTCTCTATTAAGCAGAACTGTTTTGTGCAATCCTATTTTGCTACAAATCCACGACTTCCAGATTCAACAACTCACCTAATGCAATAATTGCATAGGAATTTTTTTAGATAAAAAACTTGCTAATAGATTTACAGACAGAAATTCTATTAGCTCACCTTTCTCGGCTTGCCAAAATTTCTCGGCACAACCCGTTTAAGAGGAAGATCCTTCTTCACACTCCTCCTATTCACACTCCTGCTCAAAATGGGTCTAGGTCATCCTATTCATGCTCATGCTCAAAACGGGTCTTGACGGAGAAGTTGAAAATTGAAATAGGAAATACCCATGCCAATCCCATTCTACTTGTGGTATAGCATAGATAGTGAACATCTAATTATCAACACAATTACTTTGAATCTAGTCGAAAATCAAATTGTTGTTCCCATGGCAGCCACTACGACATTTTCATATATATGCATTCTAACCTACTCCTGTAGCAGGATCTTGCTATTGCCTTATGATGTCGTCGTAGAGTCGTCTCTTGTTGCTTGTCAAAAATAGAGGATGGGAATTATCAGTTTACTGGCGTCAACCAGGTAGACACATATGATATTCTTATGTAACAGTCAGAGGAATCAATGGATTAGATATATAGTTTTGCTCCATGCCCACTGAGATTCTATTCTAGCACTAGGCTCCTTTTGAGTCCAACTCCTCCACCCCAGGTGCCATTTTGAAGGGTTAAGTCTTCATGCATTTCAACAACAATGCCTCCCCACTACGAGTCTTCTTCATAGGATGCTGACCTACCTACTTAAGGTTCGGTTCTAAGGCCACCACCTTGTAAAGATCTAGATCCATCTACAAATAATCTAGTTTCATAACTGATTTACTCAGTAGTTGGCGTAGTCCAAATATCAATTGAAGCGTGTTGGGCGAGATGCTTATTTGACTGGATCATCAATTGCTTAAATCCCCTACTTGTCATTGTCAGGAGATCCTTTCTCCTTTGTGTCCCTGCATGCATAGTAGCTTCATTAGGGTTAATTTATTGTCCCCCAGATTATCCTATAGTTCCTCAGCTCGTTGCATAATCAGTGAGCTATCTACTCTATTGTACTCAACAACATTGGGACTCGTCATCAGATTGGGGGTGTCCATTCCAAACCATAAAATGAGCTATGTAGAAATGCTTAAAATGGCAAAGGGTACATGGAAAGTGGGTGGCATGCAATGACTACATGAATATTGTGTAGGCATTTAAATGCATGGTCATCATGCACCTCAAAAATCCAAATATTTCGTTTATCTATTATATTAAAAAGTATTAATATTTTCATAGATAAATTTTATGTAACAAAAAATTATTGATTCTCTTTTAATATTTGTTTTTTCATTAAAAACCTTCCTTCTGGAAAGAGTCCTCCATAGCTTGGACAGAATATTAGATATACCTCGATCCGAAAGCAACTTCAGGCATCAATCCTTACACTGGAACACGACAAACTATTATTTGAGAGGTGACGGGGCCTTGATTAATGAACTTTGCTAATCTCGCGGAACAGGTTGCTCCTTTGGATTGCCAACGAACTTGTTGAACCATCTTGACTTCTAAACCAAGACCTTTTCTCTACTTTCATTTCCATTAATACTTAAATTTGATCAAGCTTTGAATTATAAAAAGTAATAACAAATCGATTCCAACCTCTTTTTGTCCAACTAAATGAACCACAAGCAAGGCAATTCCAGCCGATAGATAATTGGTTCACTTATAAAAAAGACATCGCTAGTCCTATGCCTTCAATTCAATCCCTAAGATATGGATGTTTAGGCTAACTGAAATGATTGTTCATACTTCTTTACATATAGAATCGAGTGATTGTTCATATAGCTTCGATGGACCAATTCATTCCTCTCACTTTGCAATGAATCTATGTATGGTGAATAGATATACATGAAGAGATTGAACCACAAAAAGAACACTCCACCCCTTCGACAACAGGATCTACACTGAACACTCAATTTCCCCCTTCTAACTAGAAGTGGGACTCTAGCCTCCGACAACTACAATGAGTGGCATGGTTTCTGAGGCTCTTAGACTATTTAAGGATAATATTACAGCTACTCGTCTCTCTATTTTTTCTTTCTTATGCATAAATAATGAGCTCAAGTCTTGCTTCCCACTCAAAGCAAGGACTAGATGTGATGCAACTTATCTTGTTTATATTCCGAAAAAGGAAAAGGTTTTTGATGCAAAATAATAAAAGAATAGCATATAATCAAATTCATGGATATTTATACTATTTGGATGACAAAATTATTTGAATCCACGTGTTAAGTCATCCGTAAGGTAAATATCAAGCACACATCATCATTCCATGTGCTGTCAATGTTCATTATTCAGTGATGATAAACGAGTATCCTTCAAAATTCTTCTGGGTTGGGAGGGGCCTCAAACAAGGATGCTTGCTTTAGTATTTATTATTCATTCTTGCTATGGACAGCCTGAGGTTGCACATTTCAAAGGTTGTGGAACAAGATCAATTTCAAGCCCTCAAGATCAGTAATAATATCAACATATCACATGTATTTTTTGTTGATGACGTTTTGATTATGGGTATGTTGCTCCGCCTTTCTTCGTTATATCTTTTTCATATTTTCAAAAAATTCGTCAATGGAACTAGTCTTTGCATGAACGCACATAAATCCATCTTGTATCATGATAATTGTGACTTGGAAAATATTATCTATATCAGGAATTTATTTGGTATAGAGTCCAAATTGATGGATCAATGCATAAAATATTTAGGTTTCTAAATTAAAGCCTACAATTACAAAAATGTTGACTGTATCCAGCTTGTTGATAGATTCCTCAAAAAAATCTCTAGGTTGGAATTAATAAACTGTTCCCTGGGTGGGCCCGTTATCCTCTCCCAAGCCGTCCTAAACCAATTATGAGTATACTGGGCACACCTGTTTCATATTCGCGCAAATACCATCCTCTCCCTAAATCGAGTCATGGCTAATTTCATGTGGGCAGGCAGTCATATAAAAAAAAAAAACACCTCACCAAAAGTCATTTGATTACGTTGTCGAAAGTCTTGCGGGGTTGGGGAATTTTAGACCTCTGTTGTTTTGGAGAGGCTTTACTTATTAAATCCCTTTGGAGAGGAATCTTTGGTAAAGTTACCTAGAACATGGTCATTAGGCAAAAATATCTCAAGAACCATGACTTCACTTACTACTTCTGTAAGGGTTCCATTGGTGCCAAAAATGGATCAACAATCTTGCTTAGCCTGCAAAAAGTTTATAGGATAATCCTGTAACATCTAGCTTGGAAATTTGGCTCAGGACACAACATTCTCATTAGAGCTGACCGTATCCTAGGTTATGGTGATGTGGATAATATCCCAGAACAACTTGTCACTTCCCTTAGAGGCATATTTTTCTGGGGCCAAGCCATTGCTTCATGGAGGGGTCCACATCCTATCTAGAGGTATGCTTTGGATCTCCGTAGCCCTCTTCTATGAGATTGGGAATGGTTGCGCAGCGTGGCGGGGATGAACCAACTCAGGATATACCACGAGGGAAATGAGGACAAGTTAATATGAACAAGGAAGATGCATAATGAAAATATTAACGTGGCAGTGCATATTTTTCTCTCTGCTCTAGGGCCTATAATGTGACTGAGGAACATGATGTTTATGCTTTTTGGAAAGCTAACATTCCCAACAAATTTTACTTTTCACTTGGCTAGTCTTTCAGAACAAAAATTTAACTTGGGAAAACCTGCAAAAGCGTTTAGGGCATGGGCCTGGCATCTGTCCCATTTGTAAGAAGGATTCTGAAAATAATAACCACATTTTCCTTACTTGTTCGCTCACTACTCATATTTATAAACATCTCTCTTCTCTACTTGGTTTTCCTTTTCATCAGTATGATTGCATTAAACATAGTTTATTATGATGGAGAAGCCAAAAGGCCGACTAGAGAATCTTGCCACATATCCTTTTCTAGGAAATATGGAAGTGGAGAAATAACTACATTTTTGAAAAATATTTTGAGAATTTTCATAGGGTCATGGATAACATTCTCACCTCTCTGACTCTATACTCTTCTAAAAAAACATTCACGATGGTTACTTTCTATAACAAGACGGAAGTACAATAGATATTCCCAATGGCGGTTTTTGATGGTGCTACTCAACAGAAAGTATGTGGTTGTGGCTTCTAGTTGGCCACCTCAAAGGAACAAAGATATAATGTTTTCTGGTATGGATGTAGAGGCACAAACACTAAAGAAGAGGTTATGGAACTTTGGGGACTTCTATGGCCCATAAACTTTCCAAATATTCCCCTTATCAACATCCCTGGGCAAGATGCACTTAACTATTACTATGGATGAAGAACATAAATATTTAATATTTTTCCCTCCCAGGGTAAATACATTCCCCTCCCATAAAATTCTTATTTTTAATGAACTTTTTGCAGGTTATTAAATGTGAAATATAGATTTTTGCGGCATTAATGAAGGATTGTTGTTCTATTTTGTGGATGGATTCCTGGCCACTGGTCATAAACAGTGTCCTCTATGACAATGGAGTCAGCCAATCTGTTATCACCATAAAAAAAAAAATTGGTCTAAACCTTAATAGTTTAAATTGTTGCTAGTCATTGGTCTTAGATAGGTGTTAAGTCATTATATGTTTTAATGGGCAAGTGATGGGTTAAGAGTCACAAAAGTCTGATTTTCATAGCCAAATAAAGTTTAACAACCTTATCCCTTGTCTTAGAAGTCTCACATTTTGTTTAAGAACTCGTATCTTAAACCATTTTTTATTTTTTTTTGGAATTAGTCTCAAAACCACTTTTTCGTAGCGCAGACAGTGTAAAAGTTCTGTTTTGCGCTACGAAAATGCTGCTTTTTTCTTAGCACTTTTCCTTGCACGCTATGAAAGCGTCGATTCCTAGGCAGTCTTGCCAAAACATCAATTCATTAAAACTTTGTTAATTTTTCATTATTGGGTGTCAGCTAGGAGTCAGCTCTTAAGCATGCAACCATCCAAATCCATCATTTCGAATGTAGGGTTCATTATGATAGGTAATTTCAAATTTGAAAGGGTTGGCTTGTTTCTTATTGCAGTTTTCATGCAAATGCTCAAATAGATTGTTTTCGAATGGTAAGCTTAGGGTAATCTCTTAGAAAACTTTTCTCATCTATAATTCAAGTGAGGCTAACCACCATATGCAAGTGAGGCTCATAAACATAATTTCAGGAAGGCTGATTTCTTATAGGAATTCAGAGGCAAAGATGACAGAAGAAAGGAAAAGTCACATGTCTGGTCATTGTTTAAGGACAAAGCCTGAAAGCACCAAAGTCTTAGCTAGAGATAACTCAGTAATGGAAGCCTTCAAGAAAACAAGATCTTGGAAATTTTGTGAAAAATTGTAGGGAGAACACACTCAGGTGACAAAAGTGTTTGCCCTACATTTCATTGGCGAACATAAAAATTGGAATCCTAAACTTTCCAGTTAGTCCTAAGGTCATAGCCTTGGTGACATAGATTCCTACGGGGCAAGATATATGGTTCAAAAATTTTATTTGAAATGGAACAATGTAAATTGTTTCTGAAGCCAAAGTTTGAAGGAACAAACTTAACGAAGGAAATTCCAAGGAACTACATCAGATACATCTATGCTAACTTTCTCTTGAACATTCAAAGGTATTTTACTTGTGAGGGAAGGTATCATAAAGTATATTCATATCATTTTAAACTCCTGTTGCATTTTACTGGTATGATTTCTATAGATTTACCTTACTTGCTATATCATAGCATAACTAAGATGGCAGATAAAGTACAAATGTAATCTAGAGGATATGAAACCTCACTTTTTCATCATTGTTTAATTAAACTGATAGTTTTACATGAACTCAAAAGGATCAATAGAGAATGGGCTTCATTTTTTTTATGTGGTTTTGGAATGGAAAATCAATATATAGGCATTAACCCTAAGGCTAAAGAAATTCCACGAGCATAAATTAGTAAGCCTATAATGACCAGGTCAAAAAGACTTGTTAAGTTGAAAGCTAGAATGCAGGTGAAAGAGCAAGTGAGTAAAACATCATTGGCTATTCGTGAGACTCCTTAATCTACAAAGGAAAATATAGCGAAAGCTAAAGAAATGACTCAAGAATAGACAACTAACAAACTAGTTCAAAGGAGATTCAGGAGAAGTCAAATTGCGAAGGAAAAGGGTAAATCAGTGATCCCAAGAGAAAATCTAGTCTTAAAAGGTAATTTAAATGATATTTTATTAGCCATTGATATTGAATAATCCCCATTGGTGTAGAAAATGGAATCTTCCAAGAAATTGGAATTTAAGGATGAGTTTGCAGCATTTGTGTTGAAGCCTAGAAAGCCCTTTACCAGGCAATCTAAAAAATGCAAAAGTCCAATATTGAGTTAAAGAAAATAGAGGAAGCTTCCATCCTTCAGGAAGAGTTAATAGACGATTCATCACAAAGACCTGAATTTGAAAAAAACAGAGTTTTTTCCACCCAAAGAGAAAAAACGAGTAGAGAAGAAACAAAAGAAAGGTTAAGAGGAGCTAATAATGAAATTGTTAGACAAAGGAAGAGAGCAAGAGAACACATTGTTGAGAAGACAGATTTCAAAAGGATAAATTGTCTTTGGGCAGTTCAAAAAGTTTCCAAACCAGAAATAGTCAGTGAAGCTCAGTACTTTACTTTGGATTGTAGCTGCAATTAAAGAAACCATATTTTTAAGGATGATGAATGTTCAGTTGAGAGCTACTAACAAGAGATTGAAGAGACAAGTTGAAGACCTAGAAATATAGTCAACAAGATTTGAAGAGAAGATACGGTAGCAATGCCTGCTGCTCAAAGATAAGCATAAAGGTTTAAGGGCTAAAAAGGAGGAACTCTGTCTTCTTGTTTTTTGGGATAGTTAGGTCATGAATCACGAAGGTTTGCAATAGTGATTGAGGCATCATACTGGTCAAAGATATGGATTAGCACCTGTCAAAGAATGTATTTAAGTCATAGATAAGGTTGTTGTAATAGGTTTTAGAATTTCACTTCTATTTGTATTAGGACTCCTAAAAGATTGTTAGCTGTGAGTTTGTAATTAAGATGTTTGTTTTATGAGTATATAGGTGTCAATTTTTGAAATTTGAATTCTCCTAAGGATGGATCATAGAATCCAAGGTTGTAAAAACTCTCTATGAAGCATGAGATTTGAATCCCTTGGGAGGGAAAATATTATTAGCAAAAGAAGCTATGTTATAGGGGTGACTGTTTTGTTTTTCAAAATTAATACAAAGATCAATTTTACTACTCAAGATTCACAAGGGGTTCATGTGTTTGATATTTCCATGGTCTTTTTCAATTACTTATTTGCATGTGTTACTTAGAATTCATTGGAAAATGCTCTAACTTCCTTCACATGCTTGTAAACTATGTTTAATCATTGTGTTATCGTTTCACTTATAAACCTAAACTCTAAGCGCCTTGAATTCCATGTTAAGCTTATTATGATGTTTTGTTGAAGGCTATACTGACTCCATAGCCCAATAGATGTTTGCTAAATCTTTGATTCAGTCAGTGGTACATTTTTGTTCATTTTTATTTCTAGAGTTAGACATTTAATCATTAATAAAAAATCCTATAACTATTGAGAGAGCCCTTTCATGTTGAGGGAGGCTAAGTCTCGACCGAAAGATTGGTTTGAAAGAGCTACTCAGAGTCTACTTGATCAAAACTGTATCAAGGTCAGATTTTGTGATAACACAATGTATGCAAAGCTCTCTCTCTCTCTCTTACTCCTAGTAGATGGTGTTGTCATTTTGATCATACAAAATCCTTATGTTGACATATTGTAGGGTGTGGTCTCCTTTCAGTTTCTTATCCTTAGAACACCTCATTGCATATCTGCACCATCTTGTTATTTTTTGATGATGTGGGGCACTTGAAAACTACAACTTCTTTTTATGTCTTCCATTTCAAATATGTTTTCATGAATACTTTTTTTTCTCTCAGGTTAATGTTATCGTATATGGAATTCTCCACTTGTACTGTTATGATCAAGGGTGATTTGTATATTCCAAAAATAGCATATGCATATATTATTATTTTGATATTAATATAAAATTATGCTGTTTCCTTAATGAAAAAATAAAGGTTGTGAATTGGTTGAGATATTGCATATTGTGCTTTGGAAACTATATCATATATTTAAAAATAAAATGACACAATAATTTTAAAAATAAAATAAATAATTATTTCAATACATGAATGTTAAAATTCACATTTCTAATTTTAAAAGTGAAATATCAGAAACATTTTCTAAACCACTCCTATTCAACTCCTCGCAACCATAATTTTTAACACCATCATCCTGGTTGAATATCCACCAGGCATACCTTGCCCACAGACGGTCCCCCAAATTCAAAGATTGTAGAACAACAAGGAGTATATCGTGCTCATTTATCTCCCAACAGTTCATTCTGTCACGGTGATATACACCTTGGGGAAGCTTATGCGAGAGTTTAGGGAGTTTGAATGGATCAATTTGTTGTGTGTGCTCACTTTTCCGGCACTCAATTTGCTTCCATCCACGCGACAAATCATCCATAGCATAAATATTCCCAATCGGATGGTCATCAAAACCCCCCATATCGTACACATTTTCTGGGGCGTGAGATATTGCATACAGTGTTCCGGACTTGGAGGATATCATACAACTCCCTTTACCAGTTATAACCAGTTTTCTGTCTCTTCCAAATTCAAATGTGGGAAAAAAACTCATGAAACTCCAAGCAAAAGCTGTGTTCTCATCACCTCCAATTACCCACATGTTTCTCTGAAAATCGAAGTGCATAGGAACGACTTGGTTAACATCATCCGTGCGTCCGAATACCCAGCCATTAATATCTACTAAATACAACTTTTCCTTCCACGGGACCGGTGTAAGATATATGTTTAATAGAGGCGGACACTCTGGAAGAACCGACCATCTTTCAATGTTTACGTCTAGTGACAACATGAATGCACCATTCGTAGTGGACAACAACACTATCAGCTGATCCCCCGCTATTGCCTTAGTAATCCAATTCAAACGCTCGAACGGGAGTTGGTGAAGTACCGTGGAAGTATCCAACGCCCGGAAAGCCCTATCTGAATTATGCTCTGCATTTAGAATGTAACAGAAGGAATTCTGCCGATCAATGTAATTCCAGAAAATAATTTTATGCCCGATAACTTCCACAAAGCCCCCACCATTGGGGCTTCCGCTGCGGTATTCTATCGGCGTCGAATGTGGAATAGGAATAGTTAACGTCGTGAACTCAGGACGAGGAAAGGGTGACATCCTCTTGTCTCGGATGACACAATCGATAAATTTCATTTCAGTCACCTTTACATACTTCAGCTTAGGAATCACACGGAACAGAAGACTGCAGTTTTTTGGGGACGGAGGCGCTGAGTCCACCAGATGTCGAAGTCTATTTACAATAAGTCCGGGCTTGGCCTTAGCAATGACGAGCCGTAGACGGCTGTGAAGAGCTGGAATAATTCGATGGCTTATAAGATCATCATTCATAAGATTGAAATTTTCCATGGCCGTTGAACTGCCGCTAATTTCTCTAAATCTTGGAGGCAGCAGATCGAGAATCTCTTCTGCCTCGTGGTCATCATGTTTCCCTTTCTCATTGTCCATGTGAAAGGGTTCCATGTTATCACTCATAAATAATTCGCGTCCCTTCACAAATTTGTTGTAGAAAGAATCTTCAATCTCACTGCGACCGAATAGTGCGAAATACGTCAATAATTTCCAACTTGATTATGATCCATGCTATGAAATAGGGTTTGTTATACATATATGAAGCATGCATGAAGGTGGTCCCGTTCTGTAACACCCCCAATGTTGGTTCCTTAACATCATGTCGGTTAATGTATCGTCCCCAATTATGTGACATCACGTATTTTTAATGGTTTGTTTCAGCTAATCTAAATATGGTTTTCTTTTCTGGTAGTTTGAGTGTTCGTGAGAGATTTTTTTGGCATAAATCACAAGATCTCATTTGTCAACGTTTTTCGAACCAGCCAATATGATTCATCGTGAGGACAAGTTGAACTCTTTGACTCAAATTTGAGTGTTATTAAACCTTTGACTCAAGTTTGTGTGTTATTATATCTGCGGAAAGATTTGACTCACATTATTTCTATTGGCTTATTTTTATATAAAATGACAAGGGAAAAAAAACAACCCTATATTCATTCCCCATATATTTTTGGGATCTTTGTGTAAGTGAAATATGAAAATGAAATACATTTTCATAAGCATTTTTATATGAGACAAATTCTCCCCCCCAAAAAAAAAAATATAACCGTATTAGACAAGTCTCATAAAAAAATTTATTTTATAGGGTCTTAGTGTAAGTGAAATATATTTTTCATAAAATAATATTATAAGACAAATTCCGGCAAAACACTTATAATTATATTAGCCAAACTATTGTAAAACTTAATCTTAAGTAGAGTTTAGCAAAAAAAAATTATGTTAAGTAAAGTCTCACTTGTTCTAAAATATGAGTTTTATTGCCAATGGAATATATCTGAGTTGATATATGTCATATGTCTTTCCAATATGTATATCTTTTATTACAAGTATATATTCAAGTGCTTTACTCCAATCACCATGGTTGCATTGCTTCTATCCAATTCATCATTTGGACATTCCATCACTTGTATCCACCATTATAGGTGCTTGGAGTACCATGTTCAACTTAGGTTCAACATGATCACAATTATACCTCCATCATGAGTTAAAGAGTGAGTTGAAGTGCCACTTAGTAAGGTGGAAATTGCGAGACTATCCTCTTGACCAACTTTCTACTATGGTTCTAGTGCCCACTTAGATGGATGTTATGTTAGCGGTTCGCTTTAAAAATGGGTATTGCAACCCTGCTATTTGCAACCTATGTTGTTACTGCTTGAGCTTAAGGTGCATTGGCATGTCGTTACAAATAGTACACATATTGACATTGACATGTTGAATCTTGATCAAATTTACGCTATAATTATGGTTTCCAGTGAGAGGGATGCTATGTTACCTATTGGCTTTGAAATGGGTATTGCAACCCTACTCTCTGCCACATACATTGTTGCTTCTTCCACCTATGTTGTTGTTGCTTCAACTCAAGGTGTTGCAATTGAATGTTCATTGACATATTGTTACAAACAATATTTGTATTGAAATTGTCATGTTGTTACTACATGTAGGAAATTGTAAAATCAATATTAACAAACTATATTAGAGATAATTGAACACTCACAAGCTATACTCTAGATGTATATTGAAGGAAAGTTCATCAATATTTTTTAGATTCGTATTGCCTTAGAAAAAAGAAACCTAAATACCCATGATATGATTTAAATGGTGAGGTGTTATATGTTGGCCTAGATTCTATTACCCAATATTCCTTAACTCAATATTCCTAAAAGGAATATATTGTAACCTTATTATAATTCACTGAGAATTACAACTTCCTCTCATAGTAGTGCCTAAGTGAGAGAAGTTGTTATCATAATGACACAAAGACTTACAACCAAAGCTAGGGTTCTAGATTGACAAAAATAGAGAAGAGAGGAAAATAATATATAAGCCAGAGCATTAGGGAAGTCAGAAAGGAATAACAAATTGTAGAGGAGTTACATTGGAAAAAATAGTATATCGCACAAAAGTAAGGATAATTGATATTCCACCCTTAGTAGGAGAAAGATTATTCTTCTCAATTGCTTCTTATTAAGGCAATGGATAATTGATATTCCACAAGGAGAAAGATCACCGTGCTCATTTCTTTCTTATTGGAAGAACAAAATTCTACAGAATAACCACCCAAGTACTTTATCTTCTAACAACCACCAATCTTCAACATTCATCATTTTCATCATGAAATAATAATGTATACCCCCAACTATTACTATTTAGAATCACTAGAATTGTATTAATAAGGGTTGGTTGATTGGTCTCGTCCAAAGCTATGTCTTTTATAGAATACATATAGACCACATTAATTGTATTTGTTTCTGGGGGTGGAGATTGTATTTTTAACCTTAATATAGAAAAGTAAGAACCTCCATTTGTTACCTAGTAGTATTATTTGATTCCCTAGTCATATTCTTGTATTTAGGTATCAAAAGGCTACTAGCATGAGAAGTTAAGGAACAAAGCAAATGAAGTCTTCGTTGAGAATGTGGCAATCAAACTTGCTTCCCAAACCATTGTGTAGGTTCTTCTATCTAAACATTTCACCAAGGTTGATGTAGCATTAACTCATATTTAGGTTGTCCACTAACAAATAGAAGATGGTAGTATTTCCTCTACCTAACATCCTACTCACTAAAGATGTTGAGACAACTCATTTCCTTTAGATGATTAAGAATCAAACACATACCTTACTGTGATAAATATAGTATATTCCTCATAGAATTCACAAACCTTCCATCCATCTCACCTATCAACTTAAGGAGTTGAAAAACAATGACAAAAACTCACCCTTGTTCTAGTTCTTAGATCGTTTCCACTAAATTACTGCAAAAACTCACCCTTTTCTAGTTCTTGGACTGTTTCCACTCAATTCCTTTCGAGATTACAATGAACTTGTTGAAAGTATATTTCTCGTTGTAGTGTGGTTCATCAACCCTTTCCTTGCCATAATCTAACATCTAAACCTCGCTTCACCCTAACAAATATGAGGTGAGAGTTATGCAATGGTTGTAGATCCTTCATACACTCCTTCGAACAAATAAGGAATCTACTAGTCTTCACTCCCAATAACATTTTAAGGTTCTGGGGTTGCTTATATGGGCATATTTGGAGTTACTAAAAGTCCTTCATCATATCGACCTATAGTGCATGTTGAGATTCTTAGAAATATTGTTGGCTTCAATGTTGTGGGCGCAATGTTGTGGGACCATGTCTAGTTTTTCATCCACTTGAACCAATAACATTTGGCCCCACAAATTGCATTAATGACAGGCGAAAGGGTAGAGAAAATGCACGGTTATTCTACATGTTAGGCTGTAGGAAAGTGACAATGCATGGTATTTTATATGTGAGGTGGTAGGGTAGTGAAAATGCATGGTAGTATTTACATTCAATTTGTCCACCTTAGCCAGTTATTCAAAGCTTAGCATGCTTTTTGTGAACCAATTTATATAATGATACTGATTAGGAGAAAGATCACTTTGCTCAATTCACAACAATGTTGTGGGCTAGTGTACATGAAGGCTTTAGCCACAAATTCTTAAGACTACCATTGAACTTTATCCATGAGTAGTATGCCACTTTAGAGAAACCAGACTTTACATGAGTACTTCGACAAATTTTGTTCCATGTTGTAGCAATATATTTAAATAATTATTATTATATTTTTTTTATTGTGCCGAGGGCGGAAATTGCGATTGAATCCTCTTCATGGTTTTTATTTGTGTAATCGATTTGTAAGGTTGCGATTTGGTGGATTTTTAGTAGCGAAAAACTATTGTTAATTTTGTGTTTTTTGCTCCGTCGAATATCGTTGTGTGCACTAAAGCGGGGTGA
>APFE031018499.1:0-55304 GCA_000404065.3 Pinus taeda
TTTTATTTCTTTAACATATCATTTATAATTTTTCATTATTTTTCAAATATTAAATTGATTTTCTTAATACATAAATGGAATTAAGGTCTAGAAAATTCTTGACCTTTGCTGAAATAAGGGTTCAAACTTAAAATAGTGAGTCCTTGAAATATTTTAAACCATTTTTTTTAAATTTCTTTATAAATATATATAATTTTTTATATTTTTGAAACTTAAAATTGAAATATTTTACTTAGCATAGATAGTATTAATTTTTTAACTTCAATTAATTTTTCTTTTAAAATATTTTATTGTGAACAATTTCAAAATAATTTATGTTATATACGAAGATATCCAGATAAATCTTATATTGAAATATTTTGAATTATAATATCTTTCTTCTTTATTTGAAAAAAAAGTAATAAATTGTATTGTTTTTTTACTTTTTTAATTATTTAATTTTATTTTGTGGAAAAGAAAACATCACCCACTTCTTTATCTACGGTATAAATTGTAAATTATTATAAATATGATAAAAAATATGATTATTATATTTTTAATACTTTAATAATCTAATAATATATATATATAGATTATATTATTTTTGTTTTTTATTATAATCCATATTGTTTTTATTTACACAATACTCATACTCTTTAACTCTCAGCTTAATAAAATTTTAATTATTACAATAAAAATGTTTGAAAATTTTGTTCAAACACGAAATTCGAAAGAATTAAATTAAAAGTTCCAAAAATATGGACGAACTGGCATATGCCTAGATAAGTAGGCGGTGCCTGTGATTGTTTGGCAGGTGAGGAAGGAGCACTTATGTTAAACCCAAATATAGCTGCTTCGGAATTCAATTTCAAGTATGATATTTTGAGAGAGGCTACCTCTAACTTCAAACCAGAAAATAAGCTCGCTGAAGGAGGCTTTGGATCCATCTTCAAAGTGAGTTTAGCGTTGCACTTAATTAATTTAAACATTTAGCTACACCGCCGGAGGGAAATTATAAAGAATGTTGACGCAGGGGGTTCACCATACTTGATCTGCAGGGGGTTCTTCCAGGAGGAAGAGAGATCGCAGTGAAACGTTTGTATATGAGTCCAAGGCTTGGAGATGCTGAATTTGTGAATGAAGCCAATCTAATGAGCCGTGTTGAGTACACGAATCTAGTCAAACTGCTTGGTTGCTCCGTTGGTGGCTCAGAAAGGCTATTAGTTTATGAATACCTTCCCAACCGGAGTCTCGACGAGATTCTATTCGGTTTCTCTCTTTCTCTAATTTAATTTAATTTAATTGGGTTGTTTCTCTTTTTTCTCTTTTCAGGTTTTGCATATAGTGAGACGTCATTTACTTGATTGGAAAAAAAGGTTTGAAATCATTGTCGGAATTGCCCGCGGCCTAGCCTATCTTCACGAGGAACCTGACATTAAGATAATCCACAGAAATATTAAAGCAAGTAATATTTTACTTGACGAGGATTACAGAGCCAAGATAACAGACTTTGGGTTAGCCAAACTCTTTGCAGAAGATCTGAGCCGCCTTACCACTACAGTTATAGGAACTGTGTAAGAATTCTCTCTAATGTTTATTCTGGTATGGTCATCATCATCGTTAAATAAATGGGACTATACATGAACCAATTACAACTCATACTTGTGAATATGGTTCATATAATTTAGATGGATGTGGATATTTCATCGCTGTTGGCATTGTGCAGAGGTTACATGGCTCCTGAGTACGCCTTACGTGGACAGCTGACAGAGAAAGCAGATGTATTCAGCTTTGGAGTGCTTCTACTAGAAATAATCAGCGGAAGAAAGAGTCAGAGTTTGGCTCCAGACGCAGAGTTTCTCATCGAAGAAGTATGGTTCGTATGGATCTCATCTTTCGAGTGCAATTTTTCTAAAATGTCCGCCGCATTTTTCTGATTAATGTTTTATTTTTTCTTGATATTGGTCAAACAGACATGGAAACTCTATAAAGCAGACAGAGGTTTAGAAGCTATGGATGCCACATTGGAGGGAAGCTATTCAGTGGAGGAAGCGATTAAAGTGATTAAAATTGGTCTTCTGTGCACACAAGCAGCTACAGCGTTGCGGCCTTCAATGTCCCGCGTGGTGTGGATGCTCACAAATAAGGTAGAACACGATATTCCGTCGCCCACAAAGCCTGTTTTTATAGATCTCGATTGTGAGGGCGCACATGGCGAAGTGAAACGTCCTGCTCCTGAAAACCCTGACGAAACATCAAGAGGTCGCACAGAGACTTCTGCAGGGACTCTGGAGCCGCGGTGAAAATCAGCCAATGCCGGTTGGCATTATATTAGTTTAGCCTGTTGGCATTATATTACTTTAATTTATTATATCTTCTCGCTTTGTTCTTTTAGAGTGTCATAAAGACACCTGGGTTTTTATTTCATTCCTGACATATCCTGCGCATTTTGTTTCACCTGTAACAGTACTGTAATCTTCCGAAGTGTATTGGGTTTCTGTTACGAATAATTTGTAAGATTTAAATAGCAAATCAATGGTTGGGTTCTTCTTATGAATAATTTGTGGGTTTTTGTTATGAATAATTTGTAAGATTTAAATAGCAAATCAATGGTTGGGTTCTTCTTATGAATAATTTGTTGGAGTTCAATAGCACATTAGCTGCTGGCATAACGATGGAGGACCATTTTGGTATGTGCATTATATTGGGTTTTTCTTATGAATAATTTGTGGGAGTTAAATAGCACATAAACGGCTGGCGTAACGATGAAGGACCATTTTGGTATGTGAATTATATTGGTTTTTTTTATGAACAATTTATAGGACTTAAATAGCACATCAGGGGTTGGGTTTTTAAGAATTTAAGAATTTTTAGTAATATAATAGTAAACATTTATGTAGAATACTCAGAGATTTGTAAAAATTGTCTCAATGAAAAAAGCCATATCCTCAACTAGCTCCAAGTCCTCACATTGGGAGCTTATTGTTTTTTTCCAAAGTTTTTTTTTCCCTTCACTTTTTCATGATATTGATTGAAGCGTGTTTATATGATTACCTGTCTTAAGCACTTACTGTTTGCTTTCTTTTTTCAAAGAGTTTTAATTACTTATGCATCTTTCAAGAGTTGTAGTTACTTATGCATCTTTCAAGATGATCCTAGGTATTGGTTAATATTTAATCTTGATTGTTGGTGCTTCTAGAGTGGATTATAAGAGGAAGTCGAACCTGCCTGCTGAAGATTGAAACTGCTTAATGTATAGTTTCAGTCAGCAAAGGCATACATGCCCAGAGACTGACCCTAACCGCAACCCTAACGACAGCAAAACCGCGGTTCATGTGAGTGGAGGTTAAGTAAACGGAGTTGTCTATAATGCGACTTTTTGGAGATTCCGGTGACGGAATCCGGCGAAATAAATTGCAGTTAAAATGGTTTTTGTTGCAGTTAAAATGGTTTTTTAACTGCATATTTGGATTCAACACCCTGGAAAACCCTGGGACGCTTTGATTGTGCAGAAACTAGCTATCAAACTTGTGATTCCAGTGATTTACTGCCGGATTTTGACCGAAAAAAACCACCGGAAAGGCTTTCAAAAAGTCGCGTTAAAGACAACTGCTAAGTAAACGGAGTTGTCTATAATGCGACTTTTTGGAGATTCCGGTGACGGAATCCGGCGAAATAAATTGCAGTTAAAATGGTTTTTGTTGCACTTAAAATGGTTTTTTAACTGCATATTTGGATTCAACACCCTGGAAAACCCCTGGGACGCATTGATTGTGCAGAAACTAGCTATCAAACTTGTGATTCCAGTAATTTACTGCCGGATTTTGACCGAAAAAAACCACCGGAAAGGCTTTCAAAAAGTCGCGTTAAAGACAACTGCTAAGTAAACGGAGTTGTCTATAATGCGACTTTTTGGAGATTCCGGTGACGGAATCCGGCGAAATAAATTGCAGTTAAAATGGTTTTTGTTGCAGTTAAAATGGTTTTTTAACTGCATATTTGGATTCAACACCCTGGAAAACCCCTGGGACGCTTTGATTGTGCAGAAACTAGCTATCAAACTTGTGATTCCAGTAATTTACTGCCGGATTTTGACCGAAAAAAACCACCGGAAAGGCTTTCAAAAAGTCGCGTTGCCGACTTGGAAACCGTGCGGAGATTGTAATCCATCAGAACAGCTCTAAACAGCCTAACCGCGCGGAGGATAACCATCTTCCCCATGGAGTTTTTTAAATATGTTGTTTGACTTTGCATCATATATGTTTTCTTGACTTTCTACCTAAATTTATCTATAACGCGTTTTCCAATTTTTTTTTTCAATGAAAAATTCGAACATTGGAATCCACACTTTCTATCCCTAAAGTATTATTTTTCTGGTTAAGTAAATTTCTTGCATTTTAAAATGCTTTTGAAAGTATTGATGTACTCATTAAACCATTTTTAAACATTCAAGGAAGAAAACATTTAGAATTCTCCCAATATTTCATCAAGCTCATCTAGCATTTTAGGAGTATCACTTTTTGAATGGACTCAATAATTCATTGGGACTTTCTTAAAGTTTCATGTTTTGAATTTCTTTTGTTTAATACATTCATTGGGTCATGTTTGAAAAATAAATTCATATTATATTTAGAGTTTCTCCAAAAATATATTAGGTTTTTTTAATGTTTCTAATATTGTTTCAACAAAAATGTTTCAAAGGTTATCTTTTGAAAACCAATAACAATGCATGTTGTTCATTTCAAATATCTTTTTTTTTTAATTCCGTAATTGTTAAGAAATCCATAGGGCAACAATTAGGGTGATTTCTCTTTAATTGCTAATTGCTTGTGAAGTTATGTTGGCTTCTTCCTACTTTTATTATGTTCTTTTCATCAAACAATTACCAAAACTGTAAATCATGAAGATCACAAAAAAGACAATGAACACAAGATGTAGGCTCCAAGCCAGGGAGAAACCTCTTCCAAGGCGAAAACCCAGTAAAAATATTATCTACCAAGACCTCCCACAAAACCCAAGTCAACCTTCCTTCCAAGCTATTTCAATTAGTCAAAGTCATCTCAAGTACAATAATGACTTATGACAAATATTCTCTTGACTTAGAGAAGCCTAGAAGCTGAAGGGCATGCTTGACCTAATTAATAAATTGACTTGAGCATGAAATCCATGCTTGAAAATTAACAAAAAAAAATCCTTCTTTTTCTTTTTACATGAAATACATAATGATACAAGTTTTGAAGACCGAACCTAGTTTCATTCCAACACTCACTCTTAATTATGGAGGTATTCATCTTTACACAACTAGTACAAGGATACTCTCAAATTGAAATTTTATCATCAGATGAGTCAAATTGATAAGCTATTTTCAAACATAAACATCATGACCATAATGATCAATATGCACAATAGCAAGGCCTTGATTAACAAGATCTAACTCTCCACTAGATTAGAAAACAATGCTCGAAGGCATACATATGGGAACCAACACCATAGACTCTTCAAGGCACATACCCCATTTGGATGTTCACCAGGTATGTCCTTTTAGGACTATTGTTATCTTGGATCCACAATCCTCAAAGAATATTGGTTGTCTTTGAATACTCTCATCTTGGATACCACGTCATATCCTCAAAGAGTATCGGTCCACAAGACTACTTCCTATATTGGATTCCCAATTCTTAAGGAGTACCAGTCCCAAATGCTTATTAAATCCTCCATTCTTCCTTCCAATGCCTTCACTTACAGTTGTTAGTCCCAGCCTAGTGCATGACACATGGAGAATATGGTGTCCCACATTACTTCCTCTCAATTAGGGAGGTAACCCTCATTTTCTCTCAAATAGGGAGTAGATCCTAACTCTCTTTCAATCAGGGAGACACAACCATGAACTTCATCTTTTATCTCATTAATTAACTACTTGCTCTTATGTGTATATCTTAATAGTAGCTTCAAGGGCTCGTTTTCTCGTATCATCATATCATACTTGACCTTTCACTTTCCTAGATGTTATGGAGCCAAACTCTTTCACAATATATCTTTATGACATGCTTCTTGCCATCAACCTTTTCCATCACTTTCCCTTAATCATCATTTATATTATGTTCATCATCAACATTATCTTGTCAAGATAATCAATGTGGAGTTAATAGTAGCTATTTTTGTCCATATGGAAAGTGAATATCAAATTCAATATGACCAACGGGCTATCTTGTGACTTGGTACCTTTTTTTCCTTTAAACATTTCTACCGTATATTCTTCTAAGCCAGTAGCATTGTTGTCCACTTAATTCATGTGATCTTATAATTGAGTTAAACCAAATAGTTGTAGATACATCAAATTATCTCAACTGCTATATTTTCCAAATTATACTACTGAAATATGTTCTTCTAGGTAGCCAAAACATATCTCAAAATCTTCAATATCAGAGTTACCAAGTCATGATAGCCTCTTGTCAAGATGTCAAGTTCGGCTACTTGATTCCTTCTGAGGTCAACATCCCTTTTCATGGTATATCTTCATACTAGAATCCTTCTTCATTCTATTTTCCTTTCAAAAATCAATTAATATGTTCATGGAATGAACCAACAAGCTTCAATATTGTATCCATAGGAGTTTTTGCAGCTCCCTTTGATGTTTTCATTACCATATTTGTTTCTTAAAGAGACCATATCTGATTTTGATCAATACTATGCTCATTTATCATGCTTCTATGTATCAAGTAACCAAATGGAAGAGTTTTGCCTTATCCAAACTTAACCAAGACATACCATGCTCATGCTACCAAGCATATTTCTGCAACCATCTCTTCCTACAATATTTCTGAAAAACATGAATTCTACTTTCTAATGAAGAGATCTAAATATATGCATAAATGTTCCTTCATATAACCATGTAGTCAACTTCAAGCTACTTATTTCCTTGAAGATTAGATTTTTTCTCCTACAAGAGAAATGCTCCAATTATGCCTTCTTGTTGCAACTCAAGTGTCCTCATACATTTAAAACTTGTAGACTACTTTTGATATTGCTTCCATGATATTCTAATGGATTATACTCTTGCCATGCCAACAATATTTTTTCATATATTGAAGAACTTTCTCATAATGATGGTTTTGTTAATGTCAAGGATCCTTGTGATCCTTTCTTGCTAGAAGACTATTTTTATAACAACTTGATGCCAAAAAGTAGTTGCATTAACTATGGAGTGCTAGATGGTTTCGATCCTTCTATCCTTGCTAGAGACTCCTACCAATGAGATGCAATTGATGATCTATACTTTAATCCTTCCAATGCTTCTTTCCATGATGCCATACTTTTTGCAAAAACCAAAACTCTTCAAATGTAGCCGCATATGCTACTCTAATTGTCATTTTTAATAAAATAGGAAAATACAAGTAAACCTGGTAGTGGTGGAGTTCTTCAATAATAGAGATCCTTAGGAACTTCACTCTTTGACTTCTTTTTAGGTTCTTCGTTTTCTTTAGCTACATGGGCTCCACTCCTTTCCTTCCTTTTATTATTCTTCTTGTTTTGAGGATCCTTTGGAAAATATATTTTAAAGTGTCCATATTCAATGCATCCAAAAAATTGTACTTTGGACATGTCTTGGTTTTTTCGTGTTTAATTGTTGTTGTTCTTTTGACGAGGTTCAAACTTTCCAAACTTCCTCTTCTTCTTCTTTAGCAACAAAAGCTTGATTCATTGGGTTTGGTATTATCATTTTCTTTCAATCTACTCTCTTCTAGAATACACAAAGACCACAACTGATCAAAGTTTGGAGTTTCCTTTCTTGAATAGATGCTTGCCAAATATGGAACAAATGGAATAATATGGTCTTTAATGGATTCAATGAGAATCCTTTGATCCCTAACTTCTCCTTTAGTGTACTTGGCCCATTCTTGAGTCTTATTAAAACATAATGTTACCATATATGAACATAATGTTACCTTTATTAAAACTAACAATATATACATATTACTTAAGTAACTTTTGATTTTGTCTACCTTTTTATATTTCCTTTATATTTCTTTTAAATTGATTATATTGACAATATTATGGTAATCACAATCATAAGGATTAGGTATCCCCATATCTCATAAGTGAATAGAGATTCACCATGTTGTTTTAAGCTTACTAGGTTTACTAGGTTGACAAGTAATTTTAGAACATAAGTTCACTAAGTTGTCCTATATTTATTAGGTATATTAGGTTTACTAAGTTGACCTAGATCTATTAGGCTTACTAAGTTAACTTACATATAAGATTGACTTGGGTGACCTAAGCTTACTAGATTTACTAAGTTAACCATAATCAACCATGGTCAACTAGTCAACCATAATCAAGTAAGTTGACATAGGTTTACTAGTTTTACTAGGTTAACATAGACTTACTAGGTTTACCTAAATTGATTAGGATTATTAGGTTTACTATGTCAACCTTAATCAACCATGGTCAACTCTAATCAACTATGGTTACCATGGTTGACCATGATTAAACATGAGCAATTATGGTGAACCATAGTAAATGATAATCTATTGTGGTAAACTACAATTAGATGTGGACAACTATGGTCATCCATATTCGACTATATATTGGCCGTAATAAACCCGAATCAACTATAACTTAAACATATTTAGCTATAATTATCCATGATCTACTAATCCTCCTTACATAGATGTGTCAACTACTACAAGTTAATTAAAAAAGACCTCATTAAAAAGTGATTAAAACAATACAACCTCATTAAAAAAAAGTAATTGAAATACCTCCATAAAAATCATTTTCCACCTTTCATATATCTCAATAATATTAAAAAAAACCTCATCAAAAAATGGTTGAAATAATACAACCTCATTAAAGAAATAATTGAAATATCTCCATAAAACTCACTTTCCACTCTCTCAATAATATTAAAAAGTGACATGACATTAAAAATAGAAATAACACTAAGAATATATTCCAACTACTTTATGACTATGATTGTGCTCATTTAATAAGCTTTCATTTGATTTGTTATATTTATTTTAAATTTAATAATATAAAAAATATTACCACAATCAAAAGGATTAGATATGCATACACAAGTGAATGGACTTTCACGAATAAATCGGTCTTAGTATAACGAATGTCAGAGACATGAGCAGCAGCCAAGTCAATGGCCGTAGCCCCACAAGTACCCACCTCTGTGGATCATTCCCCATCGATTCGTTCCCTAATATCTCCATAAAAATCACTTTCCACTCTCTCAATAATATTAAAAAGTGAGATGACATTAGAAAATAGAAAGGGCACTAGAATATATTTCAACTACTTTATGAATATGATTGTGCTCATTTAATAAGCTTTCATTGATTTGTTATATTTATTTTAAATTTAATAATATAAAAAATATTACCACAATCAAAAGAATTAGGTATGTATGCTCAAGTGAATGGACTCTCACGAATCAATTGGTCTTAGGATAACAAGTCAGAGACATGAGCAGCAGCCAAGTCAATGGCCGTAGCCCCACAAGTACCCACCTCTGTGGATCAGTCCCCATCGATCCGTTCCCTCCCTGTGGATTACTACCCTTCGATTAACTCTATTTGTTGCTATAGGAACTCTGATTCTGTCTCGTTCAGCTTTACGAACCATGAAGAGCCAAGTTCTAGCTCTAAGGACGTAGAGACGATGACATAAAAAAATTGGAGGATATTTTTATGTGAAGACATTGAAAACAGTCTATATCCACTTATCTTAGTGCCTTGGCTCTATCAACTGATAGAAAATTTGACGACTTCTTACAAAAGCTTTTCTGGTCGTCCTTATTCTAAATGTTTGTGTTTTGCGAGGTCTTCTAGTGTTAAATATTTTGGGTGATTCTCCAGTATTCTAGTATAACAGGCCAAGTTTGAGGTTCATCCTCTTTTTCCTGGTTCCAACACATAGTCATAGAGATTAAGTCATCGCATATCAGTGGTTTTAGCAAAGCCCTTGGTTACAACCCTTGATCACAGGGTGCTTAAGATGTAGCACCCGAAGCTAAAGGCCCTTCAAAAAAATCGATTTTGTAAATGACTTAGTGTTAAAGATTTCTGGGACTTCTTTCGTTACGCCGATGTAACAAAGCATGACCAGTTGTGGGGAATATAATGTAAAGGTACGGTGCATAAACATTTTTTTTTGAAAAGGTTGGACTGATGGGAGCTCATATATTTTAAAGTATTATAGAGGTCAAATAAAATGCTTGATTGCATAAGCACCAACCTTTGATAAGTTGGTTGGAAGGAAGCACCAAAACAAACCATAGATTTGACATTGTTGAAGCGTAGATCTAAAACATAAATGTGATCAGTGGGTTGAAGGAAGCGCTAAATATTAAAGATTTACATTGGTAAAAACAATGATGGTGGGAGAGGTGCCAAGAGTGTTGGATAGCAAACTTTGTAGTTCCAAAAGTCGAGATTCGAAGGAATCACTTGGTTTGTAGTTCTAAAAATCGAGATTTGAAGGAATCATCTTGTTCATAATAGATATTTGAGGAAGTGATTACAAAAATTTAGAAAGTGTAAATAATTGATGAAGTGATTGTAAAAATTCAAAAGACTAAATATTTGATGAAGTGACTACAAAATTTCAAAGAGAACAATGAGTGATGAGGTGATTACAAAAAATTGAAATAGAAGAGTGGATGGGAAAATAAAATATGACAGAGTAGATTTTAGAGGGGAATGGTGCCTCCTCTAGGTTAGTGCCTCTGAATAAGTAGAGGAGATTGGTATCTACAAAATATCAAGGGGATTGGTGTCTCATATGGGTTGGTTCCTACAAAGAATTATTAAGTAAAATAAGTTTTGTGGTTTTATCCCTGAGGGATTTCCATGTAAATCCCATTTTCCATGATTTTCTTATTAGATTGATGTTTTATGGTGTTTGAATTATTTAATAAATAAAAATAATAATATATTTATTCACCACGACCACATATTTATTAACCACAACCACAATGACCTTCGAGTCTTTCATTGCAACTGTGAGTCCAATATATGATGGTTTCATCAATAATGGGACATGGAAGTTGGTGGACCATACATTCATAGCCAAACCAATTGGCTAGAAGTGGGTCTAAAAAAACATGTACAAATCAAAAGGCTCCAATTTACAAGCATGAGGAAAGGCTTATACCAAAAGTGTTTGAACAAAAAGAAGGCATTAATTATAAGGAAACTTTTACCCTATAAAAAAATAGGCCACCATCCACACTCTCTTTTCCTTGGCAGCATAGAATGGATGGAAAGTATATCAAATACTTTCAAAATGGAGACTTGAGAGAGAATGTCTTCAGATCTTACATATAACATTTTTTTGTAAAGAGACAAGAATAATAGATATGCAAAATTGACAAATCCTTATATAGATTGAAAAAATAACATATACTTAGTATGAGAAGTTATGTGAGCATCTTCTATAATTGAATTTTCAGATACTTTAATCTTGATGATGCAATTCTATTTGTCAAGAAAATTGACAAAATTGTTGCATATCTTGAAGCTTATGTAGATGATGTATTGATGACAGTGAATGATGGAAGTTATATTCCATAAAAAAAGAGTTGAAGAATGGTTTTTGGATGACATATTTGGGACATGTTCACTACTACTAGGGAAATTGAAGTGATTTAACAACCAAAGTACATATTCATCTCCCAAAAAAAGGTGCATTTGTGAAGTGTTAATTGGTTTGGCATAGTTGAATATAATTTTCTTTCTACTCCAATGGAATAGAATTTGAAGCTTACATCAAAAGAAGGAAATGATATAAGAATGCAACCGAGTACAAAGAACCTTTGGGAAGTCTTATCTACCTTACCACTGCTAGATGAAATATATCATTTGTTGTTGGAACGTTTTTCAAGTTTACGGAAAATACCGTGAGAAGGACATTGGTTTTCAACCAAAAAAAGAGTTCTTAAATATTATAAGGGAAAATAATATTTTGTAATCAAGTTTTCTAAAGTTGATAACTTCATCTTCATTAAATATTTTGATTCAAAGTTTGATGGGAATAAACAAAGTGGAGTTTTAGCATGAGGATATCTTGTGAGTCTTTGGATTAGTAACTATCTCTTCAAGGTCACACAAACAATAAGTCATGGTAGATTCCATAATAGAGCTAGAATACATGGAAACTAAAAGAGAAACAAAGTATATTGTGTGGCTTAGGAAAATACTTAATGATTTACAGAAGAAACAAGTGAATATTATTCCTCTTCTCACTAACAATAATTTTGCAGTCATGTAAGCCAAGAATCCTATATTCCATGATTGAAGCAAGCACATCGAAACAAAGTTTCATTTGTTTCAATATCATGTAGAGATCAAGACAATTCATTTGAGAAATTGTTCTACAAATAAACAGATTATAGACATCTTCACCAAAATGCTAGTTTAGAATGATGCTTAAACTCATGAACAACCCTTTAACTTAAAGGTGGAAAGTTGGACACATAACCCTTCAAAATTTATCTCATTTTAAATAATTTCTATATAATAAGTAAGTAGAGAAAAAGAAGAGTCACGGGGAATATCAAAAGTCCCTAATAACAAATGAAACAATACACACTCTCTTGTATTTATGCATAATTTGATTTAATAAAATAAACATCCATAAATTTATTCATCTAGCCTGGCTGATAATTAGTTGCAAATCAAGTTGAAAGAGAAAAAGGAATTGACAGACTTGTTTCAAATTCTATATATTATTGTTCATGACTTCAAACAAAAAAATGAAAAGAAATACGACTAATACAAATTATAATGGTTCCATGTTCTTCCAGATATTATTGTTGATGATTTCAAACCAGGAAAATGAAAATACCATTAATACGAATTTTAATGGTTACACATTCTATTTATTCAAACCATCCTCTTAAGATCATGTTATTCTAGATGGAGCCACATTAAACGTTTTCTAAATGCTTATTATTTGTTCTAAGACCTAGGGGATGTGAACTAAGCAAGAATTGATACGCTCTAATTAATGAAAAGCAACAAAGGGGTTTTCCCAGTTGGGGTACCCCATATATCATTGTGTTCTTGTGGTTTTGATGGGTGCATGTCATTTTATGTGTTTCTAAATTGTGATTTCCATTGTACAAATTGTAGAGGAAATTTGTAATCTTTTACTTTCAATTTGAATTCATGAGTAGTAGAAAATTTCTATTAATTTATACATTGGTGGACTGGTGGGATTAAGGAAGTGTTGAAAATAGCAATAAGAAATGTTAAAAATAGCATCAATAAAAATCCTAATTTAATTTGTCCTTGAATTAAATTGGGAATAAAATTATAACTCCACATCTCATGACAACTTACAATAGTTAACCAAGTTAATTTGACTTATTTATCTTAGTTAATTTGAGTTAAGGGTCTAACTAGAGTCATGTAGAGTGTCTCCTACAATTAGGAGCACTAGTTGAGTTTATTTTGAGTTGTAATTATTTAATTCAATCTAACTGAGTTAAAGTCAGTTAAATTATCTCAAACTGATAGAGGAATTAATGGGGAGTAACATGCAGTAGTGAGGCGTAATTGCGTTAAAGTGTGGTGTTTCCTGATGTACAATGTCATGTTTCCCATCGAACAATGGGGTGTAACCTACAATAGTGGGGTGTAACCTGCATTAGTGGGGTGCAACCTGTAGTAGTGGGGTGTAGTCTGCAATAGTGGGTTGCTGCCTTCAATGATCAACCAGTAAATTGAAGATTCGCTCATAATTAACTCATGCATGTCAGATCAGAGAAAGACCTGGTTGAGATTGGAGTTCAAGGACAGTGTACTATCCATTGTAAAATCATCTAGCCACAGACACCCATCGTGTACGAAACACAACAACTGCTTGATTACCACCATTGTGATGGGCAAGTGGTTGTAATGCGGCACCCATAGTAGGTTGAGCAATCTTGTCTTATCCATGCCTCTCAACCACTTTCGTGGTTCCAACGCAGTCACTCTAGTATTTTTATGGAAGACCTCGTGCATAAATTGGTCCGTTGCTAAATGAGGGAACTGCTCCGTGTCTGCTAAATCCCAGTCTTCTAATTTCGAAAGGGGGACATGCCCCAAGCACGGTCCTTCGAACAAAATTTGGTCCAGCAAGAGGGGTGTGTGCAGGGTGACCTTATTCTCATCAATGTCTTTTGACACCTTGGTCTTGCCCCTGCATGGAGGAATGTACTCAGGCAGCTTAGTGATGGGGTCAGACTCCTCAATTTCAACATCCTCTATTCCCACCCCAACATCCTCATCATCCAATGTGATATCCTTAATCTCTTCCTCTTCCGGCTCTAGGTTAATTGCCTTGCCCTTTTGCTGTGCGATCGGCTTAACCTTTTGCGGATGTTTTCGGGGAGATGCACAAAATGGTTGCGGTGTCACGGCCTGCTTTCCCTTCTTTTTTATGGGACCCTCCTTGGTCAGGGTAGGCCTTGGTCTAGGCGTTCATGGAGACCTCGATACTTTAGCTGGTATCTCTGCAGCCGCAACCTCCGGGGCAACTCCTTATGCTTCCATAGCGACCTCCGGAATAGCTCCCTCAGCTGTCATTGATTCAACGCTCATAGCTTCTGTGGGTGTTGACATGATGTTATGCAATGACTCCTGGTTTGCCTATGGTAATGTCTCAAATACGGAACTTGCTAGCAAAAATTCAAAGGTTTCACGGTTCATGTGCGTCTGAGAGCTCAACAAATCAGTTCTCAAAATGCCAAGTGTTTTTCGTTGGGCAACCACCTGTAATTTATAGGCACTTTCAAATTCAAATCCGACCGTTCCCCCCAAAATCGGTTCATTAATGCTAGATTGGCAACAGATTTTCAATGATTTTGCCCATGAAGTATGACTAAAATACTGCCGCCCCCCCCCTCCCCCCGCTCCATTTGGTCATTTTTGCATCATGAAATCATGAACAATGACTTTAACAATTACTTTCCGCCTACGTTGTGCAGTTGCTCCCTTTGTAGCGCAAATATTTGCGCTTTGTTGAGGGATTTGTGACATATCTTTGTTCCACGGAGTTCCCTGATCATGCAGCACTCCAACCCAGGTAGTGTAGTTTATAGTCCCGCGCTTCCTTTCAGCTGCCTGGAGTGCTAAGATTGTGCTTCCCTCATATAGTCACCTAGCTGGATCATCGATGTATGGCTTCAATCGACTACCATTCAGCTTCCCTGGGAAGGATTCCCATTCAATTTAACCAACTGAACTGCTCCACCATCGGTAATCTCCTTGATGACATATGGCCCTAGCTAGTGCATCTTAAATTTCCCTGGAAATTTATCAAATTTACTATCATATAACAAGACCAGATCATTTACCTTGAAGGTGTGCAGTTTGATGTGCCGATCATGCCATGCCTTTTCGTGCTCCTTTTTAAATTGTTGATGAAATCTAGCTAGAAATCAATCCTCCTCAAGCTCTACTGGCTATGTGAGCCTCTCTCCTAGGGCTCTGCGGTCCATCATTCCTGTGAGTGTTTCTATGCACAAACTAGGTACAATGTATTCCATTTACATCACAGCTTCTACGCCATACTTGAGTCTGAAAGGTGTTTGTCCAGTCAGCTTATTGCACGTAGTTTTGTAGGCCCATAGCACCGCAGGTGCGCGCACATCCTAGTCATTTCTCTGAGCATTGCGGACCTTCACCAGTGCGCTCTGCAGTATCTTATTGAATGCTTCCACTATTCCATTAGCCTGCGGATGATAAGGCTTACTTTTCTAATGATACACCTGAAATTCCTTTTTTAACGCGTTGATTGTTTCGTTAAGAAAGTGTGAATCACGATCACTCATCAAGGTCTTTGGATAGCCAAATCTTGTCAACATATATGCAAAAATAAACTTTGTTATTGTCGCGTCTGTACAGTCCTTCACAAGCTATGCCTTCGCCCACCTGGTGAAGTACTTAGTAATGGTGATGATGTATCGCACACTCATCTTTTTTCCTTGAGGCTGAATTGGACCCACAAAGTCAATCGCCCATTTCTCGAATGGTTGTAACATCACCTACAGAATCAAAGGCAGTTCATGCCTCTACGATGGCCTGCCAGTCCTTTGACATGCGTCACATGCCCTAGAATATGCTTTCGAATCCTTATGCAGGGTTGGCCACCACAACCCATCACGTAGAACCTTCTGCATTGTTGCTTTCCTTGCATAATGTCCACCTGCAGCTCCGCCATGAGCTTCAGCGAGGATGCTGCTTCGTTCAAAGTTAGGTACATAAGGTCGCAATATTTCGTCTAACCCCATTTTGTGCAAGTGCCCTACAATGATAGAAAAGTCTATTGCGCTCACTACAAGTTCCTTCTTCTGTTGACTTGTATAACCTTCCGGAGCTGATCCTGTTGTTTGGAAGTGGATAATATCTTCAAAGTGGTTGTCCGCGATGTGCACTGCAAAGAGCTACGGGTCAAGCAACCTTTCTTCCAAATTAGTAGGTTCCTCTCCCGTTTCAATGCGCGACAAATGATCAGGTCCCACGTTCAGTCGTCCTGGTTTCACAATAACTTCAAAGTCGTACCCCCGGAACAACAACAACCATCTACATATTTTTCCACCCAACATAGGCTTGTTGACCAAGTACTTCAACGTGGAATGATCTGTATACATCTTAAAGTGTCCACCCAACAAATAGTTCCTGAACTTCTAGAGCGCGTACACCATAGCTAATCCTTCGTACTCTATCATGGAATAATGTTTCTCTTCTTTAGACAACTTCCTACTTATGAATGCTATAGGGTGATTCAATTCTCCCTCACTGGCCTGTGTCAGAATGGCCCCCAACGCAATACATGATGTGTCCACATGCACATGAAATTCCTTCTTCTAGTCCAAGAAGACTAGGGTCAATGTGGTGACCATTTTCTCTTTCAACACATCCAAGATCTTATGACATTCATCATTCCAACAGAACGTAGCATCCTTTTTCAACAATTTCTCCATAGGTGCGATGATCTGGGTATAACTCTTGATGAACTTCTTATAGTATCCAACATTCCCTAGAGTTTCGCACAGCTGTTTCACATTCCTCGGCACCTCCAAGTTGATTATCACCGCAATCTTCACGGGGTTTACCATCAATCCTTTTCTACATACCACATGACCCAACAGGATCCCAAAAGGGACACAAAACAAACACTTCTTCAAATTGAGTGCGATCTGGTATTGCCTACATGTATCTAGCATCAAGCGCAGGCTTGCCACATGGTGCTTGACCAGTCCAAACACTATCCAATCGTTAACGTATACCTCCAGAAATTTATGAATGAAATCTTTGAATGCCGCAATGACCATGCACAAAAAGATTGTTGGCGCATTCTTTAGCCCAAAATGCATTACGGTGTACTGAAAACATCCCCATTCAGTCACGAAGGTCATCTTGCTTCTATCCTCAGGCGCAATTTTGATATGATGGTACCGAGAGAACCCATCATTGAAAGAGTATGCTTCCTGGCCGCCTACATTATCCAGGACCTCTTCAGTGAATGGGGTCAAGAAAGGATCATGCACACAAGTGTCATTCAATTTCTGGAGATCCACGCATATCCTTATTTCTTCTTTCTGTTTCTTTTCCTGAACCACTACTGGGCTTACCCAATCAGATTCTTCCATTGGTTCAATAATTCTTGCCGCAAGCATCTTATCTAGCTCAACGTGGACCCTTTACTTATACTTCAGATTAAGGCCGTAAGGTCTCTGTTTTACAGGTTTTTCATTTGTTTTCAGGGTGATCTTCATGACACCCAGGTCTCCTATTGTTCCCTTCAGATCAGAAAACTTCGTGGGGAACAAATACTGATAGTCGCAGAGGAGCTCGATGACCTTGTCTACTATTGCATCAACCCAATAGTCCCCAATATTTGCAAATTTTGGCTCTCCCTCTGTGCCAATGTTGACCTGCCTAGTTTTTAGTGGCACAGTTATGTCTAGATACTCTATTTGCGGACTTTCAACCTTGCAGTGACCCTTGGTCTATGTTATATTAAACTTTCTAGGATCCTTGTCTTCTTCTTTGGCAATCATGTTATAGCATTCCAGTGCATGGCTCAGTTGAGTAGTCCAATCAGGTTGAATTAGGTTGAAAGGATCTTATGGTATCCTGAAGATCGTTGCTTTAACCTCTTGTAGTGCCGCATCAATACAATAAAACCCATCTTCAAAGCTGAACGCCATTATAAACCCCTGGTGCAAGATGTCCCATTCTTTAGTGCCATGGCAGAGCTCTGTTTCCAAGTACCAATTCATTAGTATGATATCCAGGGTATGACAAAATAGATGCACTCATTCAGGTTGGGACTTCACTCCATAAGGCTTAGTCCATTTGGCCAGGTGATCACGCGGATCATCCTTTCCATCATACTTGTCTATCATCCGCATTCTCATCTGTCCAAAATGTATTCTCATCATCCTCCTATAATCGAACCAATCACAAAATTATCCTTGTGCGTACCCCACCATCTTGTGCCCGTAGCATGCAGTGCCCAATCCAAGGCCTAGAAGCGATCCTTCTCTGACACTTCTCTCTCAAATGCATCCAAAAAGCGATCAACATCAATTATCCCATCATAGTGAGGCAGATTCCTTACTTCTGATGACATGCAGCACAATGACTTGGTCATCATATTACAGCGCAGCGTAGATATTTCATGCAGACGGTTATGCAAGCGCTCTAGTTCTTCATCTGAATCTGATGTGCAGGAGCTCTTGCGATCCCATGCAATACGTCCATTTGCTGTTGAGTTTACTCAATCCTGGTCACGCACCATTATCTTGTAAATCTGTTCCAAATCGTCATTACTTTCATAATCGCGGAGCGATTCTATATAGTATGGTCCTTTTGTAGGATCTAGTGGCACCACTACATGGAGCGATTTCTTTTCAAATATCATCTTTCGCTTCTTTAGGTTGAATACCCCATTCATGTCAGTAGCCCAATCTATCCCAAGGAGTACAGGGTAGGGATTGTTATCATCCACAATCTCTATTACCTCAAAATCCGCTAGTTCGCTCGCACCTTCGATGTCAACTATCACACCTTGAAGCCTCCCCATCAGGATAATTTTCTGTTGATTCGCCATCCTTAACTAGATCGGAGACCACTGGAGCGTAGGTCTCCCCATTCTTTCCCATGTTTGCTTTGGCAAAACATTCGCGTTGGACTCCATATCCAAGATAACTTGGTCCATTTCGTATTCCTCTATCTGCGCGGTGAGTCTCATCTCACGCCCCGTCCTTGCCTTATGCTTGGCAAAATTTCTGGTTACACGCAGTTCGCTAGTAGCGTTGTCCTTGCCAACGCACCGATTGATCAGTGCTTGCAGGCCTTTCACAACCTTACTATCGTGGACCAGTTTCATGCAGGTCTCTAGGAACGTGGTAATCATGGATGGGTCCATTTCTTCAACAAGCTTCTCTTGACTTCCTGAGGTAGAGGCATCAGTGAAGCTTTTCTTTGCTTCCATGAATGCTTCTTTTGCATGCTCCAAATCAGACCCAGTCTCCTTTTCTAGCGCTTTGTGGACCCATTCCCCTTCTGCAGGTTGCTTCCCTTTATCCTCCCTAGTCGTTGTTCCTCTCCACAACATAATGTTTACCTTAGGGTCTTCCTCACGAGGCTCATCCCTCATCATCTAGAGGTTATGCGTTGGTTGCGGAAGTTGCGTCCCCTTTTTGCGAATCTTAGCGAAAAATATAGGGCAATCCTCAGTCACATGATCAAACTGGGTACAGTAGCGGCATGATAGTCGTGTCAGATTCAGACAGTCTCTCGCGTAGTGTCGTGGGCCTCCACAATTGTAACAAATAAGTTGACTTAGGTTTACTAGTTTGACTAGGTTAACATAGACTTACTAGGTTTACCTAAAATGATTAGGATTATTAGGTTTACTATGTTAACCTTAGTCAACCATGGTCAACTATAGTGAGCCATGGGTGACCTATGTTTACTAGATTTACTAGGTCAACCATAATCATAGTCAACTAGTCAACCATAATTAATTAAGTTGACTTAGGTTTACTAGTTTGACTATGTTAACATAGACTTACTAGGTTTACCTAAATTGATTAAGATTATTAGGTTCCATAGTCACCCTAATCAACTATAACTTGAACATATTTAGCTATAGATAATTTTGGCCTACCAATCCTCCTTACATAGGTTGGTCAACTTCTACAACCTCATTAAAAAAGTTGTTGAGATAATACAACCCCATTAAAATAGTGGTTGAAATAACTCCACAATAGTCATTTTTCACTTTTCATATGCATCTCAATAACATTAAAAAGTGGAAAATGATATTAAAAAAAAGGAATGACACTTCAAATATATTTCTACTACTTATAATACAACCTCATTGAAATAGTGGTTGAAATACCTCTATAAAAATAGATTAAAATGTGGAAAATGATATTAAAAAAGAAAAATGACACTGTAATACAACCTCATTAAAAACGTGGTTGAAATACCTTCATAAAAATCATTTTCCACCTTTCATATGCCTTTTAATAGCATTAAAAAGTCGAAAATGATATTAAAAAGGATAAATGACACTTTGAATATATTTCTACTAATAATGCAACCTCATTAAAATCATTTTCCACCTCTCATATGCCTCTCAATTACATTAAAAAGTGGAAAATGATATTAAAAAAAAGAAATGACACTTCAAATACATTTCCACTATTTATGACACTTTGAATATATATTTTTACTATATTAATTGGTGCTGTCTATGACACAAAATAGTCCCGACGACAGTTGTTTTTGCGAGAATTTGGTAAATTTAAAAATAAAAATAAAAAAATCAGGTAGTTGGAATGTTTGAATTGTTTTGTTTTATGTTAGAAATGGATTCAGGACACTGAAGAATTCCTGGGCACCCAAAATCCTTAAATTTGATTGCTATAATTAAAATTTTATAAAATTTCTACTAATTTTAGCCAAATTTTTGAAGTATTTTGTGAAATTTATAAACTATTCTAATTCTGTTGTATTAATTTTAAATTTGATTATATAAAATTAATTTTCCACACATAATATATAAAAAATATTACCATCATCACAATCACAAGGATTAGGTATTACACAAGGGGATGGACGTTCACGAATTAATCGGTCTTTGGATAATGAATGCCAGAGACATGAGCAGCAGCCAAGTCAACTCAATAGATGTTTAAGAATCAGTCGGGCTTTGGATAATGAATGCCAGAGGCTTGAGCAGCAGACAATGTATGGGTTGCGCTCCTCTTCAAGACCATAGATTCAAGAGAGCATAACAGGGTTTAATTCCTCTTGTGCCAATAAGATGAAACCATTAATCAGTACCATGTTACTTATCGCCATGCTCCTCTCAGTTGTTGATCCAGGGACTGCTGTCGTTTGGTTTGGTTGTGACAAGCCCGAATACAGAAAGGGTAGCTCCTTCGAGCGCAATCTAAACCAGGTTTTGAATTCACTGGTGGGCAACGTTTCTACAAGCGGATTCAATGTTTCTAGTGTTGTTGTTGAGGGACAAAACAGCAATAGTTCGGTTTATGGGCTTCTCCAGTGCCGGGGAGATTTAAATTCCTCCGATTGCAAACAGTGTGGATCCACGGCCAAAACAGATCTTGTTCAGCGATGCCAGAATACTTCTGGACTCATTCAAGAAGACGGCTGCTTTTTACGTTACGCCAATCATAACTTTTACGGCGATATTGATAGTAAGCCGACAAGTTTGATCTGCAACGGTGGGAAAAGCAGCAAACCACGAGAATTCACAGATGCTGTTGATGCCCTGCTCTCAAACGTTACAAAGAAAGCTGTGCAGAGCCCGCAACTTTTCTTTGCAGATTATTATCTTCCTTCTAATTTTCAGGAGGATATATATGGCATGGCCCAATGTTGGAAAGACCTATCCCAAAAGAGCTGCGGGGCTTGCCTAAATTCTGCCTTCTCAACACTAAAAACATGCGCAACTGGGACTATTGGAGCACAATTCGGATCCAAAAACTGTTATTTGCGTTTCGAGGAGTATTCCTTTTTCAATTCGTCCGTGGCTCCCCCGCATGCGCCGCCATCCCCCCAGCCTCCTCCTCTATCGGCTCCTCCAGGTAAAAATCCTACAGTATGCGGTATTTCTTTCACAAAGATCATTTAGCTTTAGTAAGGGTTTATATATTTTTGGTGAAGTAGATCATTAGCCATAACTTAGACTTCCTGTGCAAATCGCAGAAGGGAAAAATCGTAATGTGCTTGGGATAACTCTGGGCGCAGTAGCCGGGACGATTGGATTAATTGCAGCGATTGGAGTTTGCGCGTGGAAATTTTTCGCTATGCCTGAACGGCTTTCTCGAAGCAGAGGTGTCGAAATTGTTAAATGATTCACTTTTAAGATTCCGCAATGAATGCTTTTACTGTGGCGTATCCTTCACAGTTGTGTTACACCGAGCCCCTTACACAATTGTCCACCCTTTCAAAGGGACCAACGCTGTCCCCTCCCTCTACCGACACCTCCATCTCCCACACCTTTCACGCGGTCGGCCGAGCCCACACCTTGGTGGTTGACAAACTCTTTGGTTGTGTAGGCGCTCAAAAGAACCTATGTTTTTCCAAGGGTTTGTTTACAGTTCCATTAAAAATTGCTTTCCTTACAAATCTACCATAAGCCAAATTTTGCTTTAGTTTACAGTTGGATAACAGTACTTTGTGGGGAAACTAATAGAAAATTTGGCATGATATTTATAAAACTTAGGAATTTTTAAAAAGACCAGGTTATAGTAAACTGATTTGACAATTTTGAGTACCTTATAGTTTTAAATAATTAATCAATTTCCACCCTAAAAAAATATTTAAACATTCCTATTAATCAATTTTCTCGAATAATTAATCATGGATACTGTTGATAAAATCTGAGCCCCTTATCACGATCCAAATGTTGATCGTAAGTGAACTCTGCACCACAAAATTTTAGTCTTCACCCCTTCAAGTTTTAATAAATTTATCTTGGAATCCATTCTCCGTTATTTGTACCTCCTACCTTTGGCATATTTTTCAACCCTTCAAGTTGTAATAAATTTATCTAAACATCCATTCTCCCTAAAGACAATTTCCGTTATTCTCCCTTCCCCTAGCTTTTGCATATTTTTGAAGAATATCAATCATTCACTTAAATCATGGCTTTCTCCTCACAATCTTGGTTTACTATCATCTTAATATTTTGTATTATGACTTTATATAGATTGAATATTCTCGAAATATGTTAGAATCAGATAGAGATATTTTTGGATTCCGCAATATTTTTGGAATTTGCTATCATACAAGCATGCCTTATTTCAAAAAGGTATGAAATTATCAATTTGCTGGTTTAATTTCAGAGCTATTAATAATATAAGATTTTGGGTATTTTTATAATTTATTTAATTTTTTGGTTTTTTTAATTATCTCATATATTTATAATGTTTATTTTTATAAGTGTATATTTTAGAATAAGGTTTGGATAATTTTAAATTTAATTATCCATAGTTATCAAATAAATGATAGGGATTTAAAATTCTATTCAATATTTTAGAATATTATTGATATTATAGGTAAATAAAAAAATTGATATTTATTTTCAATGTTTTTTTTAATATTTTAATTAAATTTATTAAATAAAAAAATATCATATAACAAGTGACATATAAAATAAGTTATAGTGGTTTTTGAGCATATAATATTGATTAACTATAATATTATACCACAATATTTTAATAAAATCTCTTTAAAATTAAAAATCTCTATGATAATGTGAAAATGAACCTTTATTAAAAATATAATATTTTTTTAATTCATAATAATTAGAATAAATAAACTTTTATTAAACAAAAATTAATTTGTAATAATAATTGGAATAAAGTTTTAATTTAAATAACTTTTTCATTTATTCAATTTTATGAGATATTAATTATCCGTTTTTGATGTTTATCAAAATTACAAACCCATTCTGTAGAATGATGGGGATACTTATTTTTTATATTATTATTTTAAGTTATATAATATTAATAACTACTCTTTCTATTAGACAAGTTTCTATTCGGTTTCTACTCTTTCTTCACTCTAATTGGGTTTTGTTTTCTTTTTTCCCTTTCTTTCTTCTGATCTTTTTAGGGTTGTGTATAATGTAGTTGGTTAATGTTCTTATCAATCAATGTTATGGATTTATTAATTGCAGATACAGCCAGACGTCATTTACTTGATTGGAAAGGGAGGTATGTTATCATGGTGGGAATTGCCCGGGGCCTAGCCTATCGTCACGATGAATCTGCAATTAGGATAGTGCACAGAGATATAAAAGCAAGTAATATTTTACTGGACGAGAATTACAGACCGAAGATAGCAGACTTTGGGTTAGCCAAACTGTTTGCAGAAGATATGAGCCACCTTAGCACTACAGTTGCAGGAACTTTGTAAGAACTCTCCAACATTCACTCTGGTCAGGTCATAATCATCATTAAATAAATTGAACTATAAATAAACCCATTACAATTCATACTTCTGAATATGCTTCATATGATTTAGATGGATGTGGAGATTTATTTTTTGCTGTTGACATTGAGCAGAGGTTACATGGCTCCTGAGTACGCCTTACGCGGACAACTGACAGAGAAAGCAGATGTATTCAGCTTTGGAGTGCTTCTACTTGAGATTATCAGCGGGAGAAAGAGCCAGAGTTTGGCTCCAGACGCCGAGTTTCTCATCGAAGGAGTATGGCTCATATGGATTTCATCTTTCTGGTTGAAATTTTCCAAAGTATCCACGTCATTTTTGCTCATTAACGTTTTGGGTTTTGTTGATATTGGTCAAACAGACATGGAAACTCTATAAAGCAGACAGAGGTTTAGAAGCTATGGATGCCACATTGGAGGGAAGCTATTCAGTGGAGGAAGCGATTAAAGTGATTAAAATTGGTCTTCTGTGCACACAAGCAGCTGCAGCGTTGCGGCCTTCAATGTCCCGTGTGGTGTGGATGCTGACAAATGAGCGAGAACATGATCTTCCTTCGCCCACAAGACCTGCTTTTATAGATCTCGATTCAGGGGGCGCACATCGCAAACTCAAACGTCCTGCTCCTCACAACCCTGACGGAACATCAAGCAGTGGCACAGCAACTTCTTCGACAACAAATTCCGACATCTATTCTGCAGCTGCTGATCCTACGTCAGGGTCTCTGCAACCGAGGTGAAAATCAGCGACTATCGGTTGGCATTATATCACATTATTAATGGACGGCATTATTTTCTCTCTTAATGTGTGGAAGAAGGTTTCATATACTACGTCGACCTTTTGTTTTTTAACAGTGCTGTAATCCCAGGAAGTGTATTGTTATGAATACTTACAGGAGTTCATTACATTTGGTAGACCATTCTGTTGTGGCACTTTTTTATTTATTTATGTACAGACATTACCGATGATCACATTAGGTTAACTGGTAGGATTGCTCTCGCCAGTGTGAATGGGTTAGCATCTTCACGCTCTAGTGGCATCATCGTAAGTTTGTAGGTAATCATATTCACGCTTTGGTCCCATCTTCTTCCATACGCATTTTAGTTATTGATAAGGATGTGCAATGCCTTCTCTGTTCGTGTTTTAGTTCATTATAATGTTAATATGGAATTTATTTTTTCATAAGTTATATAATTAGTACATGTTGGTTAAAACCAATATGATTGACGTCTCAGCCCATAATAGACGGTAATGTCATTAATGTCACTATGGTAAATAATGCTGGTATGGAAGTCACTTTTTCATAAATAAGCATATGGTTTTTCAAAGTTATATAGTTGATGTGTTAGTGGCGGTGATATGGCACATTGTTGAGAGTTTTTCCAGCATTAAATTGTTTTAACTAATCATTACATTTACTTTTTAACCAATGTTTTAGCAAAAATATTTCACTAAACAAATATTTATACAAAGTTTTCATTTGGACTTCTTATTGCAGGGAAATAATATGATTTTTAAAAACTTGCGATAATCTTTTCAAATTTTAGTGGAATGCCAATTTAATGCTAGGCTGTAATTAACATTACTTAAGAAATATTTAATGTTTGTTTATATTTTTCTTCTCATACATATCGAAAGCCAGTAAGCCAGTATAATACATATTGAATTCTTCTCCAGTGAAATACATATCGAAAGTCAGTAATACATATCAAAAGTCAATATAATACATATCGCAGACCACCACTCTAGTGCACGTCGTGGCAAACTGCATGTCGTCACCTCCCTAGTGTTGGACACAATATTGCCTTTGAAGCTCAGGTTCTGAGTCACTGTCTGAGGGATTATGGATTAAGACCATTCCGAAAGCTACTTGTACACAGAGCTAATTTCTACTTGTACACAAAGCTAATTTTAATAGTCATTTGAAGTAATAGATATCGAAAGTCAATATAATACATATCGCACGTCATGGCGAAGTGCATGTCGTCACCTCCTTGGTGTTGGACACAATATTGCCTTTGAAGCTCAGGTACTGAGTCACTGTTTGAGGGATTATGGATTAATCACCATTTTGAAAGCTACTTGTACATAGAGCTAATTTGCTACTTGTACACAAAGCTAATTTTAATAGTCATTTGAGGCAAGCAACGAAACTCCTATTGAAGATTAATGTGACCGTGTGAGGGAAACAGAGGTCTAGAGATCAAAGCTAATTTTAATAGTCATGTGAGGCAAGCAATGGAACTCCCATTGAAGATTAATGTGGCCGTGTGAGGGAAACACAGATCCAGAGATCCATAGCCACAAGCCTGAAGATTAATGTGTCCATGTGAGGGAAACAAAAATCCACAAAAATCCATAGCAGAAGCTTGAGGAAGGTCACCAAGCCTTTGGAAGATGGAAACAAAGATCCATAGCCACAAGTCTGGGGAAGGTCACCAAGCCTCTGGCAGGGTTTTAGATTATGCCAAATAAATTTGTATGAAGCCATGGGCGAAGTAGGGAGAGCCTCTATTTTCTCACCGGATTTAAAGGACCTTAAAGGAGTATTGTGCAACACCCACACAAGAGTAGAGAAAGCCTATATTTTCTCATCAGATTTAAAGGACCTTAAACAAGTATTGTGCAACACCCACAGGAATCGATGTCAGCTAGCTTCTTTCCTTAAAGCGTGAGAAATGGTGCACAAACCAAAAAAGGGCTTCATCCGTGCTTGAGATCAGCGGGAGGCCCGGTAGCTCTATTGGAAAATTGGCGTCCTTGAACGAAAATGGAATCTCGATCTTTGGAATAAAGAACATGAGAGAAAGCAGAGAAGGTGCCAAAGTTAAGAAAACGTACGTGGGTATGCAGAGTTTCTCTGTCACATCGAACATGGCGGGGCAAAAAATATCACTGATGAAAGCAGAGACTAGCTAGGCAGAGTCGAGGAGGGATCTCAGACCGATTTCTACCGAACTTTTTCATTTTTCCATAATCTCAGCTAATCGAGTTTAAATTTTCATGTGTTCTGCGTCTTTGATCTCTAGGTCGTCCAGTGGCAGCTGGAGAAAGGTGATGTCCAGAAACGTGGATGCCATGCCGTCAGAGAAAGCAGGGCACTGATCTACGAAACTGATATTCACTCAATAATACCTAATTGGAATAGCTAACGATACGCTGTGTAAGTTTATTCAAAAACATTTATTTGGAAATGCCCCTATATTTCTCTAACTGGGCGTGTTGAATAGAGCAACAAAACTGCGTGTTGAACAGAGCAACAAAACTGAACAAAAGAAGTGGCAACTTTCCTAAAAATTGAAACAAGCAGAACTCACAGAGATGCATATCAAGTATGTCTATCACTTTCAATTAGAATTTGAAAAGTAATCAAAAGAATTTTTAACCTAATAAATTATCAATTATAATTAAAACTATGGCGTTTATTTATGGAAATTTAATTTACTAAATTTGTAGTCGGTATACCTAATAACTATATTGATGCTACCATGATGATAAATTTATCATGGAATAAAAAACATAAAACCGTCCACCTTAACCAAGTCATAGGGGCCAACCGATATTTAACATGGATTAGTAATGATGTCTCTCATACATGAAGTATTATTATTATTTTGGAGTAGCTATTTCTTCTCAAACGTGGAGTTGAAATGATATATGAAAAGCCTTAACACTGTAAAATGCATATATCTTGGATTTCAAGGCTCTGTGGATGTTTTTTGTAGCTTCATGTTCCGGATTATCCACAGTTTTAAGTTCATTCTGCCGACGTTTCAAACCCCAAAGGGGGTCCATCATCAAGACAAATTCAGAAAGATAGAAATGAATGAAAGATTATTGAGAGAGAAAGAGCTGAGCACCTGGGTATAACAAAAATTGCAGGTCCGTAGCTCTCCTCTCAATTTTTATCCTTAGGATTTCGAGAAGACAGATCCCTTTCCATGTTTCCCCTCCGTACAGGGAAGTTATGTTGGATTTCAACCTATGTAAGAACCACCTTCTCTAATCATTGAAGGAGAGATACCGACGTGACCAGAATGGGGTGGGTCCCTCCACTATGGAGGAGAGGGCATCTTTCTTCATCAAAGCATGTAAGAGTGAGGAGTGAGGGGGGAATTCGCTTACAGAGTTGTCTTTAAAGAGACTTTTTGGATGCTTTTCCGGTGGGTTTTTCCGATTAAAATCAGGCAACAATTTATTGAAAACACAAGTTTGATAGCTAATTTCTGCACAATCAAAGCGTCCCAGGGGTTTTTCAGGGTGTTGAATCCAAATATGCAATTAAAAAACCATTTTAAATAATACAAATCAAGATTTAACCTCAATTTTTTTCGCCAGATTCCGTCACCGGAATCTCCAAAAAGTCGCACTAAAGACAACTCTTTCGCTTACGGCAGGGACTACCGGCTACATGCAACACTTGTTTATATATAACATGTTAATATATAATTTTGAAAATTAATGATGTATAAATTTTTTTTAATGGTAAAAAAGAAAGACATATGAGTATGTTGACTTATAATTTATTAAATGATAGAAAGAAATAATGTAACATGTGAATTTTTGTTCGAATGTAAAACTTTCTATATATTTAGAGATTTGATTTCTAGAAAAAATAGTAAATAAAAATTGAAGAGATATATAGATATATTTTTTAATTTTTTAATGTAATATATGTATAATATTAATTATATTTATTTAGGAAAAAAATTATTAAAGTTATAAAGATTTTATTTTCTTATTAATCAAATTTAAATATGAACTGAATGATTATAAAATGTATACTAATTTGTACTTACTATTTATATGTTTTTATATATATCTCACATTTATATATCTACAAATATTTTATTTATAATTATTGTTTATTAATTAAATTTATTTAAGTTTTCATATGTCTATTTTGGAATAAGGATTTTAGAATTTTAATTTAATTATCAATAATTATTAGGTTGATGGTAGGGATTTATCCTCCAAGGAATATTCTAAAATATTTTTGTAGTAGTCATATATCAAAGGGTCATATTTATTTCTAGAATAGTTATGCCATTTCAAATAAAGGTTAGGTGCGCAAGATTCATATGAAATGAGTTATGGGTATTTTGGACATATTGTAGGAATTTACAGGGTAAGTTCCTGAGATAGAACACCAAAGGACACCGCTCACAAACAGATCACAGATCAATACACCAATGTTCTTGACGTGGTTAAAACCTTCAAAGAGGGAAATAGTCCACAGCCTGAGCCAACGCGGCCATTTTAAGAAATTTATTAATAAAAGAATGAAAATTTACATAAGCTTCTCTCATGAACAGTTACCCTACAAATGACCCTTCATGCTCTTTAAATAGAGATCATGGACCAATCGGGTGTTAAGCCACGGATAAGTGTAGGTAATATAAAGGAGATAATGATTCGCCACATCACTTCATGTCTAGAACATATCATGACCATCAGATTGTAAGTTACAAAAGTACATCGTAAAGAAACACACTTTACCTAACTCTACACTAGACCAAGTTATACTTAACTATTTCCTATGTGTCGGAATATCCTAACATCCCCCCCTTAAGAGTAACTTGGGATAGGATTGAAGAATGTATAAATATGACACAATAGGAGAAGGACGGAGGCATTAGAGCCTATCTCCCCTTAGTGACAACTTCCTGAACTCCAACCATAAATCGAAGTTTAGTAAACTTCGCCTCTGTGAGAGCCTTTATAAAGATGTTTTCAACTTGATCATCTGTTGAAAAATATTGCACTTCAAGGACATGGTCATGAATGAGCTTTTTGATGAAGTGCATGTGCAGTTCAATGTGTTTGCTGCGTTGATGTTGGATTATATCTTTGCATAGTTGAATGACACTTTGATTATCACACCAAAGTGCAGTTGGATGTTGTTGCTGAAAGCCAAACTCTGATAGGATCTGACGAAGCCACAGGGCTTCCTTACTAGCTTTGGTAGCACCATGATACTCTGCTTCTGCTGAAGAAAGAGAAATGGAACTTTGTTTCTTGCAAGCCCATGTAATAGGTCTTGAACCAGGAGTGAACACATAACTTGCAGTAGACTTCCAATCATCAAGGGCACTAGCCCAATCGAAATCAGTGAAACCAACTAATAGAGGAGATGCTTCTGCATTGTAATGAATCCAAAACTGAACTGTACCTCGAACATAATGAAGTATTATTTTAGCTGCTTTCCAATGACTTTCATGTGGGTTTTGCATAAACCGAGAAATAAGGCCAAAAACAAAGGAAAGGTGAGGACGAGTATGGGTTAGATACAAAAGTTTTCCTACAAGTTGATGGTATAAGGTAGCATCAACTTCAGGGGAAGTACAAGTGACTGAAAGTTTGGCTCCAGAATGAAAGGGAGAAGGGGTTGGCTTAAGTCTTCCATGTGAAAATGGCGTAGTATGTCACAGGCATACCTGGACTGGGAAAGGGAAATTCATTCCTTGGATTGCAAGACTTTAAGACGAAGAAAATAATGCAAGTGTCCTAAGTCTATCATTTGAAACTTCCTTTTAAGGCTGGACTTCACATGGTTTATAAGGTTGGGATCACTACCAGTAAGGATATGATCATCAACAGAAAGAACAAGAATGATAAGATACTTTCCCAATTTCTTGGTGTAGACAATATTGTTAGAATGACACCTAGAAAACCTAGTTTCTAAAAGAAAGCTACCCATTTTGGCATACCAAGCCCGAGGGGCTTGCTTGAGACCATAAAGGGATTTCTTAAGCCAACATACAAGGCTGGAGTCTGTTTGTATAAAGCCAGTAGGTTGTTCCATATAGATTTCTTCATGCAAGTCCCCATACAAGAAGGTAGATTTAACATCCATTTTATGGACTTCCCATTTGAAAGAGGCAGGAAGGGAAAGAACAAGGTGGATAGAGTTCATTTTGGCAATAGGGGAGAAGGTTTTAGTATACTCAATTCCTTCAACTTGTGAAAAACCCTTAGCAACAAGACGAGCTTTATGTTTATCATCTTTTCCATCTGGTCCATACTTGGTTTTGTAAACCCATTTGCATCTAACCAGTTTTCATCCCTTTGGAAAAGAAACAAGATCCCATGTATCATTTGCCAATAATGAACGATATTCTTCATTCATAGATATGTCCCAATCTAGATGGCCTGAAGCTTCTGCAAAGGTGTTAGGATCATAATTCGCTGAAGCTTGAGCCAGTAAAGAAGAGGCTCTATCGAACTGAGAACATGTGCATCGCTGATCTGTAGGATCACTGGCAAGAGCACCTGTTGCATCCCGAGTAGCACAAACCCATTTTGGAAGCTGAGGAGCTAAAGGAGGATCCTGAGAAGGTGGGGGAGGATTTTCATCCTCCCTGTCATCATTTGAAGAAGAAATATTTTTAGAAGTAGAAGGGATAGAAAGAGGTGGCACATCCGCCGAACTAGGCTCGTAGGCCGATATATCTTCAGTAAACTTTACATCTCTTCTAATGATAACATTTTTGGACTTAAGTGGAATAAGTCTATATCCTTTGACATCTTCAGAATATCCAACAAAATACATTTTTCACTCTTAGGTTCTAAAGATTTATGTTTCTCATCTAGAATATGGGCCCATGCTTCACTTCCAAAAACACAAAAGTGACTTACATCTGGTTTAATTGAGCTCCATGCTTCTTCTAGAGTGATATTCTTTAAAATGTTAGTAGGAGTGTGATTTACTATGTAATTTGCATAGTTAATTTCTTCTGCCCAAAAATTAAGACCAAGTCCTTTAGATTGAAAGCATACAATTTGCCATTTCCTTTAAGGTGTGATTCTTCCTTTCAACTACACCATTTTGTTGTGGAGTATATGGAACAATATGTTGCATTTGAATTCCATTCTCAGTGCAAAAGTTGATGAATTTGTTGTTAACATATTCTCTGCCATTATCAGATAGTTTAAGAATTTGATGTCCACATTGTTTCTCAACAAAGGCCTTCAAGGCGAATAACATGTTAAATACTTCACTCTTGAGTTTTACGAAGTATACCAAAGTGCATTTGGAGAAATTATCAATGAAAGTTAAGAAATACTTATAACCAGTGAATGAAACAACTGGAAGTGGACCACATAAATCACTATGCAAAAGCTATAAAGGGGCTGAGGTGTGCCAAGAGGCACATTTTTCAAAACTATCTCGATGATGTTTTCTATGTACACATCCGGAACAAACACCATCTCTACAAGATACCATTGGAAGACCTATCACCATATCTTATTTACATAGATTCTGAAGGGGGTGATAGTTTAAGTGACCAAATCGCTCATGCCAAAGTTTTCTCATTTCATCATTATGAGCAACAAATACCAAGGGAAGATTTGATGACCCAAAGTTGTTAAACTTATACAACCTTATAGAATCATCAGTAATGAGAGTAGATAAAATATGTTTAGGATCTCTTAGGTCCTTAATTACAACACCGGGAGGTGAAAATTCAACGATTTTATCTTCACCTGAATGAGTTATCTGATACACAGATAGAAGGTTGCATGATAAGGTTCGAACACATAATACATCATTAAATTGATAATTTTCTAGATGAACAGTTCCAGTCCCTACAACACTAAGAGATCTATTATCACCAACATATATATTTTTGGTGTTACAATCATTTAAAGAATAAAAAATGGCTTTGTCTTTGGCCATGTGATAAGAAGCTCCAAAATCAATGAGCCACTCAAGAGAATGAGAAGAAGAAGATGCATTTAGTGCATAACCAGACTGAGATGCTTGACAACCACATGCAAAAAGTGTTATTCCTGAAGATGAAGTTGAAGTTGAAGAGTGTTCCAAATGGATGTTATGCTTCTTCATTGTTGCTTCTAAGGTTTCCATCTTCTTAAAACATTTGGATTCTAAGTGGCCATCTCTATTACGAAAGTGGCAATGTCTATCAGTCTTCTTCCCTTTGTTTTTATTTGCCTTATTATTTTGTTGAAATGATTTTTCATTTTGAGAGTGAAATTTTTAGGACCCTTGTTTGGTTTAGGACCATTCCTTTTAGGATACTTCTTCTTAGGATTCTTTGAATTTGGTTGCTGCTGGGTGGTTAAGGATTTCTTAGAATAGTTTCCAATATTAAGAAGACCAAGATATAAGAGCTTTTCTTGTTCTCTTATTAAAGATCACAAAAGGCATCAAAAGAGGGGGACTTGTAGTCTTGTCCTTGAGAATAAAGGCTTCTCTAGTAGAATGAAAGGTGGAAATAAACACAGAGTAGGCTAGTCCCAACTTAGTAAGAATGGAATAGATAAGGCTACCATTTTCCTTCTTAACCTTAACATCTTCCAAGAGAAGTCTAAGGGTCTGGAACTTGGAAAAAAAATATTTAATGGAAGAAAAAATATTGGGGTCCAATGTAAGCAAGTCATTTTCGAGTTGATGGGCTCTAATTTCATTTTTAATTCCAAAAACTTTAGTGAGTTGTTTCATTGCTTCATTAGGAGTATCAAGTTCTGCGATATTGAATCTAAGGTCTTGAGAAATAGACATCCCTATCAACCCACATGCTAGATCTTGCCTATTTTCCCATTTGGCTACCTTATCTTCATCTTGAGATTTGGTATCTTGGCCTAAGGCTATTATGTAAAGACCTTTACTTCTAAGTAAATCCACAATGTAGGACCACCATTGGAAGTAGTTGGTGCTGTCAAGAATAACTTGGCATGGAATTTCCATTTTAACAGAAACTGAAGTTGTAGATGTTGAAAATAAACATTTCAATTGAAAGATCTCGAAAAATTAGACTGATTAAAAGAAAACGGCTCTGAAAACGGCTTTTAGATGAAGAAGTTATAGCTTTTTGAAGAAAAGTTGTTGAAGATGCCGACGAAGTGTGTGAATTTGTGGAAATGAATGATAATGTTATATTTAAAAAAAAAAAAAACCCTTTCCAAACTTAATCTAAATAGATCACTTAAAAAAAAAAATTGTGACTCACTTTTATAAATAAGTGAAAGTCACTTTTACAATGATACTTTATGAGGTGCCCACTAAATTGTAACTTAAATAAAAGATAAAGAGACTTTAGAATTATAAGTGACTCACATTTTATAATGGATTAGAACACTTTTATATAAAGTAACTTTAAAACATAAGTTACATGTGTTTTTTGAAAAAGTAACCCAACAAAAATAAAGACTTGAAATCAAGACTTCTATTCTCGTAAAGTGACTTTGGACCAAGTGAGCTAGTTTAAAAGGTTAGTAATTTTTGGAAAAGAGGAAGGAGTTTTTTTATTTTTTTTAGTCATTGAAGCTTTGGGGTGCATGCTTACTTGAAAAAGCTCTTTCTTGCCTACAAAACAAAACCACAAAACCCAACATGGACATACAACAAAAAAACAAACCTTACGGCTTGAAGTTAGCTTTAGCCGAAAGCTAAATATTTTCCTCAATGTTTCTGATTTTCTGATATCACACTAAGGCACAACAGAAAATAGCATACTTATGAGAAAAATCCTTATTTTCTGTTTCTGATTTGCCCAGATCGCACAAAGTCATAGTGTAAAGAGCATACGCAGAAATGAAAGTTATAGATCCGGTAATAAAAAACAAAGAGCTAAATAAACCGAAATAAACAGAAAAATGAATAACTATAACTACAAATAAAGATTATATATCTCTAGATCTTAAAAATGACATAGCTAGGGCTACCGGAAACCTTTTCACATGAAAGAAAGGGGTTCCTCACTGGAACAGATGTTCCTAACATAATAGAGCAGTCCTCTCAGCTCGAAAGTAGTCAGAAACAATAGATCTAGGAAATGACAATCAGATGTAGTTGTACCGGCTTCAGATTTGGATCACCAACGAATGCGGCCCTCAAACAGCTTTGATTCCATGTAGGAATTTATGGGGTAAGTTCCTTAGAAAGAACACTAAAGGACACCGCTCACAAACAGATCACAGATCAATACACTAGTATTCTTGACGTCGTTAAAACCATCAAAGAGGGAAATAGTCCACTGCCTGAGCCAACGTGGCCACTTCAGGCAATTTATTAATAAAATAATGAAAATTTACATAAGCTTCTCTCATGAATGGTTACCCTACAAATGACCCTCCATGCTCTTTAAATAGAGATCATGGACCAATCGGATGTTAAGCCACAGATCAAGTGTCAGTAATACCGAGGAGAGAATGAACCATCAGATCACTTCATTTCTATAACATATCGTGATCGTCGGATTGTAAGTTACAAAAATACATAGTAAAGAAACACACTTTACCTAACTCTACACTAGACCAAGTTATACTTAACTATTTCCTATGTGTCGGAATATCCTAACACATATAGTATTGATAAGTGACGGTATTGGCCATGATATTGTAACAAAACCTATTTATAAATTAGGAATCTCCATGGTATAAATTGAAATGCAATCTCCATGGTTATGAATATTTTAACCTATTTTTTTAAATGTGTGTATGGTTAACTCATACATTAATTATCTTTATAATTAATAATAATAATATTAATTTGAAACAAAGTTATAATTTAGTTAATTTTTATGAATTTTTTTAATTATACAGTTAGGAGTGTCTATTTTGCATTAGGAATTTTAATTTCATTATAAAAAATTACGAAGTGGATGGTAAATATTTAATCTTCATACAATATTCTAAAATGTTTTTAGTAGCCGTAGATCAAAGATTGAGATTTATCTTAAAAGTAGTTATGCCCTTTTTTCATTTTTAATTAAATTGATTAATTTAAAAAAATGTCATATGAACACTAGTTATGGTTTTTTGGACATGTGATATTACTAAGCCATAGTATTGTCCATGATTGGACTGAGAGGTGCATAGCTCATTATGAGAGTGATGTGTGATTTCCTCCATGCTCAAAGTGGAGTTGACAAGTGTCCTTTGAAAAAAATTATATATATTCTTAAAAAAATCAAAACAAAACAAAAATCAATATGCACCCTAATCAAAAAATTGATGTAATTGATGTTATAAGATGTGGTAAATATATTTTTCTCATAAATAAATATTTTGATATCCCTATTATGTAGCATAAGTTTATATAAACTTTAAAGAGAAATAAAGTAACTTAAACTAAAAAAATGATATTTTCACTTTTAGAATATAAGGAAGATGAATAATTATTATATGTTTAAAAATATTTTAATATAAAACTTAAATAAACTATTTGAATATGCATCTTAACTAATCTGTTTTAATATCAATTTCTTATACACATATCCTCATGTAATATAAATATTCTAATGTCAACTCTCTCTCTCTCTAATACAGAAATTATAAACTAGTTATCAACTATGCATATATTATATATGACTCAAAAGAGTTATTTATATATCATATGAAGTTATTGAAAAAAAATATGGTTAGGATGTTTAACATAATTGGTCAGTTTTGTGATAAATATAGAAAAGAATTTTTGTAATTGCAAGTCTAAGGTATGTAGTCTACGCAATCAAAGTGCCTAAGGAGATTTCTAAGGGATCTAGTTTATGCATCAACAAATGCAATTGAGGTATTGAATCTATTTATGTATTCAAAATGCAATATATATATATTATATATATATATATATATAAATATATATATATATCAACCGTGGGACCATGAATAGAGGCGAGTCAAGAAACATTTTACATTAAAAAAGGTTTACATTAATTAGTATTATAACAAGCTTATTATCAAAGAGATTTAGAATAGTGGGTGAAGGAGCACGCTGTTAAGGCGCTCGGTAAGCAAAGGTCACAGGTTCTAGTCTCGCTGATACCAAAAATCTAGCATGGCTTCCGCTGGTGCGGCTCAGGCTGAGTGCGACCCTCAGGTGACTTTGACGGCTTAGATGCCCCTGAGTGGTGGCCTCTCACCCAGAGGGTAAGCGTGATTTTCAGGATTCACCCATTTATCCAAAAAAAAAAAAACAAAGCTTATTTCCAAATTAGATTTTTATATGGTAAAATAGAGGTTAATCTATATGGTTAAGGATCTTGTTACATGTTTTTTAAATATATATATATCTAACTCATATCCTCGTTATACGTGTTTTTTTTACATTTATTTTAACAATTTAAAATGTATAATGAAATAAGTACCTCTTGATTTGATCTTTAATATATAGTTTTTAAAAATAATAATTAACTTATTGATATTGGTGTTTTAATAATCTCACTATTAATGATATAGTTTTTAAAAATAATTATTAATGTATTGATATTGGTGTTTTTAATAATGCCAATATCAAATATAATTAGAGATAAAATCTTCAATTTTTTACTAAAGAAATGTATGTGTTTTAATCTTTTTAGTGTACCCAATAAAAATGAATATTTCTTTAAAATAGAAAAAAAAATAATAACATGTATAAATGAAATAGAGAGAGTCAAGAGTGACCATTAAAACTAATAAAACTAAAATTAAAATTTAAGTTATTATGGAAAAATAAGTATAAGGTTTCATTAAAAAAAAAATAGACTTGCAAATTATAGATATATTAATAAGAGTTAATTTAAATTTAAAATAAAAATTTGGTGTACTGAGAAGCACATTTTATATTTCAATATCATGAAGATGTGTGATTTCATCTATGTTTAATAGGGAGTTTACATGTGTTTTTCTTAAAATAAAATAAATTATTTTCTAAATAGGAAAGAAATATGCATGTTTGGTTAGTATTAATTAAAAGTATTATAAAATATCATTACCATGGCCTTTCACGTTGTTCTTGATGTTACAACCCAATGTAGTAAAAGTATTTCAGTCAGTCATAAATAAAATATGTTAATGGAAACATCACATAATATAATTTAATATCAACTTTAAAAATAGATAGATAATTAGAATTAAAAATAAACAGGGGTAAGATTTTTAAACCTTATACTTTACAAAAATATTTCAATACAGACTTTAAATAAACTATTTGAAGATCTATGTTAAGTATTGAGAATCTATGAGTAATTTATATGATATAATTTTATATATATCTAATATATATAATATAAATAAAATTAAAAAGAAAATAGTTTAATGTTGTATATAATAAAATATTCAATTTTCAATGAAAGAAAGTAATTGAAAGTTAACCTATAAAATAAAATATATGAATTACTTCGTGATATAAAGCTATGTTTTGGCCTCCACTCGAATTATCTCCATGTCTCCAGGCACAAAATGGTTCATTTTATTATAAGTATGAAACAAAAAGAAATGTTCCCCTTCCTTCTGAACAACACCAAAACATTTCTAGTCTAGAGATCCAAAACATTCCTACTCCCTACATTGTTGAACAAGTGGACAAAGTTCTAGCCATGGAATTAAATCTTCCCGAGGTAAACTCTCTCTTTAATCTCCTCAAATCAAAGGCTCTCATTTGTATGTTTAATGACTTTTGGTACATTTTTCTTAAGTTTTACCGTAAAAAATAAGTTTGCATCTTAATTTTATTTAAAAATAAATCATATATCAATAACATACCACGATGGTTATGTCCCATTTCGTTTTATATTTATCTCATTTTTCAGATCTTTTAAATTAAATATTAAAATAGTAAAACTTTCGGTGGAGAATATTACAATAATCACAATCACAAAAATTCACGAATCCTTTGACAATGAATGCCACAGACTTTAGCAGCAGCCCAGTCAAGTCAATAGACGTTTAAGAATCAATCGGGGGGCTTTGGATAATGAATACCAGAGACTCGAGCAGCAGACAATGTATGGGTTGAGCTACTCCTCAGGACAATAGATTCAGGAGAACAAAAGAGAACAGGGTTTAACTCCTGATCTTGTGCCAGTATACGCTGAGGGCACGATTGCCATTAAGATGAAAGCATTAATATTCAGTACCATGTTACTTTTCGGGATCCACTTGTGCATGCGTATGCCCCTCTCGGCTGCTGATCCAGGGACTGCTGTCGTTTGGTTTGGTTGTGAGAAGCCCGAATACAGAAACGGTAGCTCCTTCCAGCGCAATCTAAACCAGGTTTTGAATTCACTGGTGGGCAACGTTTCTACAAGCGGATTCAATGTTTCTAGTGTTGTTGTTGTTGAGGGACAAAACAGCAATAGTTCAGTTTATGGGCTTCTCCAGTGCCGCGGAGATTTAAACTCCTCCGATTGCAAACAGTGTGCATCCACGGCCAAAACAAATCTCGTTCAGCGTTGCCACAATACTTCTGGACTCATTCAGCTAGACGGCTGCTTTTTACGCTACGACAATCATAACTTTTACGGCCATATTGACAGTACGCCGAAAAATTTGATCTGCAACGGTGGGAAAAGCAGCAAACCACGAGAATTCACAGATGCTGTTGATGCCCTTCTCTCAAACGTTACAAAGAAAGCTGCGCAGAGCCCGCAACTTTTCTTTGCAGATTATTCCCTGCCTTCTAATTTGATGGTGTATGTATACGCCATAGCCCAGTGTTGGAAAGATCTATCACAAAAGGACTGCGGGTCTTGCCTAACTTCTGCGTCCTCTTCGCTAGTATCATGCGGAACTGGGACTATTGGAGCACAATTTGCATCTAAGAACTGCTATTTGCGTTTCGAGATGTATTCTTTTTTCAATTTGTCAGTGCTCCCCCAGCATCCGCCCCCAACTCCGCCGCCTCCTAGTAAAGTTGCTACAGTATCCGGTATTTGTTTCACATAGTTTACCATGACAAGGAATATACTGCTTTAGTAAGGGTTTATATATTTTTGGTTCAATAGATCAAACCCATTGACTCTGTGCAAATGGCAGAAGGGAAGAAATGTTATACACTTCTTGGGATAACTCTGGGAGCAGTAGCCGCGATGATTGGATTAATTGCAGCAATTGGAGGTTGCAAGTGGAATTTTTTCGCTCTCCCTGAACGGTTTTCTCGAAGCAAATGTGCCGAAATTGGTAAATCATTCAGTTTTAAGATTCCGCAATGAATCCTTTTAATTTGGCGAAACTGTAACTAGCGTATCCGTCACACTTGTGTAAGATTTTGTTTACAGTTCGATACAAATTCAACCCCCGTACACATGTACTGCGATCCAAATTGTGTTTGTGACTGAACTCTGCACCACAAAATTTTATATTGTTTTTGTCTGCACCCCTTTCAAGTTTTAGTAAATTTGTCTGCTAACCCATTTTTGCTCATGACAGACTGTTATTTGTCCCTCCCACTTGTCCGTATTTATCAAAAATATTAATCATTCACCTAAATCGAGGCCTTGGCCTCACAATCTTGATTTAATATCACCTCAGTACCTTGGAAAGGATTGATCAGTTTAATTGAAGAGTTCAAGGCTATTTAAAAAATAGGCTGTGTTTTAATTGGAGAGTTCAAGACTATTCAAAAAATAGGCTGTGTTATAGATATATTAGACAAAGTTAAAGCGTTTCCATGATTGATTCCCTCTGTCCTAAGAATTTTAAGAATTTCATAACCATATAGAAACGGAAAATGATATGGTAATAATTATTTTAACATATTTATTTATTACTGTAAACAAGATACCACTTACATTTTGTGGTATGGTATATATTTATTTTCACTTACATTTTGTGGTATAGTATCAATAATTTTGATTTTATATATTATTTAATTTATTAGTATATATTTATTTTAACCACAGATATCAAAGAATCAAAGGTTAAAAAAATTAAAAATGAAATCTCCAAAATTTATGTATATATATATAATTAAAACATACCAGATAACATTAAAAGTTTTATATTTTCAAATATTAAAAAAAATTTCCCTAAAAATATAAGTGGTTTAGATTTCTTAATCTATAAACTAAGAGTCAAAAATCTAAAATAGTAAATCTAACTTGAAATCTTTTAACTATAAAGATTTTTTTTAATTTCTTTATATAATATATACCAGTTATATATCATCTAAAATACAGATCTAATTATAAGTTGAGAGAGATTCAATTTCTGCACTTACAATTTTTTTATGAATAGACATTAATTAAATATTTTGTATTTTTTTATATTTTTTTATTTAATTATTATTTATTTTATTTATTTATTTTTTTTTTAATTTTTGTAATTTTTTTTTACCGGACATGAGCAAAATTTTAACTTTGATGATGGAAGGCTTAACACATCATACTGCGTTGGAGAATGAGTCTCTCAGTGCAATAAATTTTTATATCTTTTTAAGTTTAAAATTGAAATATTTTACTTAACATTGATAGTAGCTAATTCTTTAACTTTTATTATTTTTCCCTTTAAAATATTTTATGGTGAACCATTTTAAAGTAATTTCATATATATATAATCAAATGATATTTAGATGGTTTATTTAAATCTTATATTGAAATATTTTGAATTATATCTCTTTCTCTTATTTGAAAGTGAAAGTATAAATTGTAGTAGTTTTTATTATTATTTTTAATTCTTTCAACATATCATGTATAATTTTGCATTTATTTTCAAATATTCAAGTGATTTTCTTAATACATTGGAATTAAGGTCTATAAATTCTTGAACCTTTGCTTATAAGGGTTTCAAACACTTAAAATAGTAAGTCCTTGGAATATTTTACCATTTTTCTTAAAATTGCTTTTATATATATAATTTTTTATATTTTTGAAACTTAAAATTGAAATATTTTACTTAGCATAGATAGTATTAATTTTTTAACTTCAATTAATTTTTCTTTTAAAATATTTTATTGTGAACAATTTCAAAATAATTTATGTTATATACGAAGATATCCAGATAAATCTTATATTGAAATATTTTGAATTATATATCTTCTTCAATATTTGAATTATATATTTTCCTTCTTATTTGAAAGAAAAGTATAAATTGTAAATTGTTTTTTTACTTTTAATTATTTTATTTCAGAGCTCAAAAAAACATCACTTCTTTATACTAAATTGTAATATTAGTAAATATGATAAAGATAATTAAATATTTAATAAATTTTAATATAAATATAATAATATGATAAGATATAGATAAATATAGATATAGATAAGATACAGATATAGATAGATATATAGATAATTAATATTTATTTTGTTTTTTATTATAATCCATATTGTTTTTATTTACACAATACTCATACTCTTTAACTCTCAGCTTAATAAAATTTTAATTATTACAATAAAAATGTTTGAAAATTTTGTTCAAACACGAAATTCGAAAGAATTAAATTAAAAGTTCCAAAAATATGGACGAACTGGCATATGCCTAGATAAGTAGCCGGTGCCTGTGATTGTTTGGCAGGTGAGGAAGGAGCACTTATGTTAAACCCAAATATAGCTGCTTCGGAATTCAATTTCAAGTATGATATTTTGAGAGAGGCTACCTCTAACTTCAAACCAGAAAATAAGCTCGGTGAAGGAGGCTTTGGATCCATCTTCAAAGTGAGTTTAGCGTTGCACTTAATTAATTTAAACATTTAGCTACACCGCCGGAGGGAAATTATAAAGAATGTTGACGCAGGGGGTTCACCATACTTGATCTGCAGGGGGTTCTTCCAGGAGGAAGAGAGATCGCAGTGAAACGTTTGTATATGAGTCCAAGGCTTGGAGATGCTGAATTTGTGAATGAAGCCAATCTAATGAGCCGTGTTGAGTACACGAATCTAGTCAAACTGCTTGGTTGCTCCGTTGGTGGCTCAGAAAGGCTATTAGTTTATGAATACCTTCCCAACCGGAGTCTCGACGAGATTCTATTCGGTTTCTCTCTTTCTCTAATTTAATTTAATTTAATTGGGTTGTTTCTCTTTTTTCTCTTTTCAGGTTTTGCATATAGTGAGACGTCATTTACTTGATTGGAAAAAAAGGTTTGAAATCATTGTCGGAATTGCCCGCGGCCTAGCCTATCTTCACGAGGAACCTGACATTAAGATAATCCACAGAAATATTAAAGCAAGTAATATTTTACTTGACGAGGATTACAGAGCCAAGATAACAGACTTTGGGTTAGCCAAACTCTTTGCAGAAGATCTGAGCCGCCTTACCACTACAGTTATAGGAACTGTGTAAGAATTCTCTCTAATGTTTATTCTGGTATGGTCATCATCATCGTTAAATAAATGGGACTATACATGAACCAATTACAACTCATACTTGTGAATATGGTTCATATAATTTAGATGGATGTGGATATTTCATCGCTGTTGGCATTGTGCAGAGGTTACATGGCTCCTGAGTACGCCTTACGTGGACAGCTGACAGAGAAAGCAGATGTATTCAGCTTTGGAGTGCTTCTACTAGAAATAATCAGCGGAAGAAAGAGTCAGAGTTTGGCTCCAGACGCTGAGTTTCTCATCGAAGAAGTATGGTTCATATGGATCTCATCTTTCGAGTGAAATTTTTCTAAAATGTCCGCCGCATTTTTCTGATTAGTGTTTTATTTTTTCTTGATATTGGTCAAACAGACATGGAAACTCTATAAAGCAGACAGAGGTTTAGAAGCTATGGATGCCACATTGGAGGGAAGCTATTCAGTGGAGGAAGCGATTAAAGTGATTAAAATTGGTCTTCTGTGCACACAAGCAGCTACAGCGTTGCGGCCTTCAATGTCCCGCGTGGTGTGGATGCTCACAAATAAGGTAGAACACGATATTCCGTCGCCCACAAAGCCTGTTTTTATAGATCTCGATTGTGAGGGCGCACATGGCGAAGTGAAACGTCCTGCTCCTGAAAACCCTGACGAAACATCAAGAGGTCGCACAGAGACTTCTGCAGGGACTCTGGAGCCGCGGTGAAAATCAGCCAATGCCGGTTGGCATTATATAAGTTTAGCCTGTTGGCATTATATTACTTTAATTTATTATATCTTCTCTCTTTGTTCTTTTAGGCTGTGTCATAAAGACACCTGGGTTTTTATTTCATTCGGGGCATATCCTGCGCATTTTGTTTCACCTGTAACAGTACTGTAATCTTCCGAAGTGTATTGGGTTTTTGTTATGAATAATTTGTAAGATTTAAATAGCAAATCAATGGTTGGGTTCTTCTTATGAATAATTTATGAGAGTTAAATAGCACATTAGCTGCTGGCATAACGATGGAGGACCATTTTGGTATGTGAATTATATTGGGTTTTTCTTATGAATAATTTTGGTATGTGCATTATATTGGGTTTTTCTTATGAATAATTTGTGGGAGTTAAATAGCACATAAACTGCTGGCATAACGATGGAGGACCATTTTGGTATGTGAATTATATTGGGATTTTTTTATGAATAATTTATAGGACTTAAATAGCACATCAGGGGTTGGGTTTTTAAGAATTTAAGAATTTTTAGTAATGTAATAGTAAACATTTACGTAGAATACTCAGAGATTTGTAAAATTGTCTCAATGAAAAAAGCCATATCCTCAACTAGCTCCAAGTCTTCACATTCGGAGGTTATTGTTTTTTTCTAAAGTTTCTTTTTTCCTTCACTTTTTCATGATACTGATTGAAGCGTGTTTATATGATTACATGTCTTCAGCACTTATGGTTTGCTTTCTTTTTTCAAAGAGTTTTAATTACTTATGCATCTTTCAAGATCATCCTAGGTATTGGTTAATATTTAATCTTGATTGTTGGTGCTTCAAGAGTGGATTATAAGAGGAAGTCGAACCTGCCTCCTGAAGATTGAAACTGCGTAATGTGCAGTTTCAGTGAGCAAAGGCATACATGCCCAGAGACTGACCCTAACCGCAACCTTAACCACAGCAAGACCGCGGCTCATGTGAGCGGAGGTTAAGTTAACCACTGGCTTGGACAACGTGCGGAGATTGTAATCCATCGGAACAGCTCTAAACACCCTAACCGCGCGGAGGATAACCATCTTCCCTATGGAGTTTTTTAAATATGTTGTTTGACTTTGCATCATATATTTTTTTTGACTTTGTACCTAAATTTATCTTTAACGCGTTTTTCAATATATATATATATATTTTTATATAAAAAAATTCTAACATTGGAATCCACACTTTCTATCATTAAGTATTATTTTTCTGGTTAAATAAATTTCTTGCATTTTAAAATGCTTTTGAAAGTATTTATGTATTCATTAAACCATTTTTAAACATTCAAGGAAGAAAACATTTAGAATTCTCCCAATAGTTCATCTAGCTTATCTAGCATTTTAGGAGTATCACTTTTTGAATTGACTCAATAATTTATTGGCACTTTCTTAAAGTTTCATGTTTTGAATTTCTTTTGTTTAATACATTCATTGGACTATGTTTGAAAAATAATTTCATATTATCTTTCCAATTTCTCCAAAAATATATTAGGTTTTTTTTAATGTTCCTAATATTGCAACAAAAATGTTTCAAAGGTTATCTTTTGAAAACCAATAACAATGCATGTTGTTCATTTCAAATATCTTTTTTTGAAATTCCTTGATTGTTAAGAAATCATAGGGCAACAATTAGGGTGATTTCTCTTTAATTGATAATTGCTTGTGAAGTTATGTTGGCTTCTTCCTACTTTTATTATGTTCTTTTCATCAAACAATTACCAAAATTGTAAATCATGAAGATCACAAAAAAGACAATGAACACAAGATGTAGGCTCCAAGCCAGGGAAAAACCTCTTCCAAGGGGAAAACCCAGTAAAAATATTATCTACCAAGACCTCCCATAAAACCCAAGTCAATCTTCCTTCCAAGCTCTTTCAATTAATCAAAGTCATCTCAAGTACAATAATGACTTATGACAAATATTCTCTTGACTTAGAGAAGCCTAGAAGCTGAATGCTTGACCTAATTAATAAATTGACTTGAGCATGAAATCCATGCTTGAAAATTAATAATTTTTTTTCCTTCTTTTTCTTTTTACATGAAATACATAATGATACAAGTTTTGAAGACCGAACCTAGTTTCATTCCAACACTCGCCCTTAATTAGGGAGGTATTCATCTTTACACAACTAGTACAAGGATACTCTCAAATTGAAATTTTCTCATAAGAAGAGTCAAATTGATAAGCTATTTTCAAACATAAACATCATGACTATAATGATCAATATGCACAATAGCAAGGCCTTGATTAACAAGATCTAACTCTCCACTAGATTAGAAAACAATGCTCAAAGGCATACATATGGGCACCAACACCATAGACTCTTCAAGGCACATACCCCATTTGGATTTTCACCAGGTATGTCCTTTTAGGACTATTGTTATCTTGGATCCCCAATCTTCAAAGAATATTGGCTGTCTTTGAATACTCTCATCTTGGATACCACGTCATATCCTCGAAGAGTATCGGTCCACAAGACTACTTCCTATATTGGATTCCCAATCCTTAAGGAGTACCAGTCCCAAATGCTTATTAAATCCTCCATTCTCCCTTCCAATGCCTTCACTTACAGTTGTTAGTCCCGGCCTAGTGCATGACACATGGAGAATATGGTGTCCCACATTACTTCCTCTCAATTAGGGAGGTAACCCTCATTTTCTCTCAAATAGGGAGTAGATCCTAACTCTCTTTCAATCAGGGAGACACAACCATGAAATTTATCTTTTATCTCATTAATTAACTACTTCCTCTTATGTGTATATCTAAATAGTAGCTTCAAGGGCTCATTTTCTCGTATCATCATATCATACCTGACCTTTCACTTTTCCAGATGTTATGGAGCCAAACTCTTTCACAATATATCTTTATGACATGATTCTTGCCATCAACCTTTTCCATCACTTTCCCTTAATCATCATTTATATTATGTTCATCATCAACATTATCTTGTCAAGATAATCAATGTGGAGTTAATCGTAGCTATTTTTGTCCATATGGAAAGTGAATATCAAATTCAATATGACCAATGGGCTATCTTGTGACTTGGTACCTTTTTTGCCTTTAAACATTTCTACCATATATTCTTCTAAGCCAATACCATTGATGTCCACTTAATTCATGTGATCTTATAATTGAGTTAAACCAAACAGTTGTAGATACATCAGATTATCTCAACTGCTATATTTTCCAAATTATACTATTGAAATATGTTCTTCTAGGTAGCCAAAACATATCTCAAAATCTTCAATATCAGAGTTACCAAGTCATGATAGCCTCTTGTCAAGATGTCAAGTTCGGCTACTTGATTCCTTCTGAGGTCAACATCACTTTTCATGGTATATCTTCATACTAGGATCCTTCTTCATTCTATTTTCCTTTCAAAAATCAATTAATATGTTCATGGAATGAACCAACAAGCTTCAATATCGTATCTATAGGAGTTTTTGCAGCTCCCTTTGATGTTTTCATTACCATATTTGTTTCTTAAAGAGACCATATCTGATTTTGATCAATACTATGCTCCTTTATCATGCTTCTATGTATCGAGTAACCAAATGGAAGAGTTTTGTCTTATCCAAACTTAACCAAGACATACCATGCTCATGCTACCAAGCATATTTCTGCAACCATCTCTTCCTACAATATTTTTGAAAAACATGAATTCTACTTTCTAATGAAGAGATCTAAATATATGCATACATCTTCATTCATATAACCATGTAGTCAACTTCAAGCTACTTCTTTCTTTGAAGATTAGATTTTTTCTCCTACAAGAGAAATGCTCCAATTATGCCTTCTTGTTGCAACTCAAGTGTCCTCATACATTTAAAACTTGTAGACTACTTTTCATATTGCTTCCATGATATTCTAATGGATTATACTCTTGCCATGCCAACAATATTTTTTCATATATTGAAGAACTTTCTCATAATGATGGTTTTGTTACTGTCAAGGATCCTTGTGATCCTTTCTTGCTAGAAGACTATTTTTATAACAACTTGATGCCAAAAAGTAGTTGCATTAACTATGGAGTGCTAGATGGTTTGGATCCTTCTATCCTTGCTAGAGACTCCTACCAATGAGATGCAATTGATGATCTAGACTTTAATCCTTCCAATGCTTCTTTCCATGATGCCATACTTTTTGCAAAAACCAAAACTCTTCAAATGTAGCCGCATATGCTACTCTAATTGTCATTTTTAATAAAATAGGAAAATACAAGTAAACCTGGTAGTGGTGGAGTTCTTCAATAATAGAGATCCTTAGGAACTTCACTCTTCGACTTCTTTTCAGGTTCTTCATTTTCTTTAGCTACATGGGCTCCACTCCTTTCCTTCCTTTTATTATTCTTCATGTTTTGAGGATCCTTTGGAAAATATATTTTAAAGTGTCCATATTCAATGCATCCAAAAAATTGTACTTTGGACATGTCTTGGTTTTTCCGTGTTTAATTGTTGTTGTTCTTTTGACGAGGTTCAAACTTTCCAAACTTCCCCTTCTTCTTCTTTAGCAACAAAAACTTGATTCATTGGGTTTGGTATTATCATTTTCCTTCAATCTACTCTCTTCTAGAATACACAAAGGCCACAACTCATCAAAGTTTGGAGTTTCCTTTCTTGAATAGATGCTTGTCACAAAACTACTCCATTATGGAGGTAATGCATTGAGTATACAAGTTGTTACTTTAGAACCAGAAACAACTTCTCCAAGCCCTTGTAATTAATCCTCAACTGAGAGACTGTAATAAGGTATGATGTTAAGTATTCATCCTTTGACAATCTTCTTTTGTAAAGTCTATTCCTCAAAGATATATTCTTACCTATCGTACTTACAGAGTACAGTTTTACCAACTTTTCATAGTTTGCTTTAGATGTACCCAAATATGGAACAAATGGAATAATATGGTCTTTAATGGATTCAATGAGAATCCTTTGATCCCTAACTTCTCCTTTAGTGTACTTGGCCCATTCTTGAGTCTTATTAAAACATAATGTTACCATATATAAACATAATGTTACCTTTATTAAAACTAACAATATATACATATTGCTTAAGTAACTTTTGAATTTGTCTACCTTTTTATATTTCCTTTATATTTCTTTTAAATTGATTATATTGACAATATTATGGTAATCACAATCATAAGGATTAGGTATCCACTTATCTCATAAGTGAATAGAGATTCACCATGTTGTTTTAGGCTTACTAGGTTTACTAGGTTGACAAGTAATTTTAGAACATAAGTTCACTAGGTTGTCCTATATTTATTAGGTATATTAGGTTTACTAAGTTGACCTAGATCTATTAGGCTTACTAAGTTAACTTACATATAAGGCTGACTTGGGGGACCTAAGCTTACTAGATTTACTAAGTTAACAATAATCAACCATGGTCAACTAGTCAACCATAATCAAGTAAGTTGACATAGGTTTACTAGTTTTACTAGGTTAACATAGACTTACTAGGTTTACCTAAATTGATTAGGATTATTGGGTTTACTATGTAAACCTTAATCAACCATGGTCAACTCTAGTAAACTATGGTTACCATGGTTGACCATGATTAAACATGAGCAATTATGGTGAACCATAGTAAATGATAATCTATTGTGGTCAACTACAATTAGATGTGGACAACTATGGTCATCCATATTCGACTATATATTGGCCATAATAAACCCAAATCAACTATAACTTAAACATATTTAGCTATAATTATCCATGGTCTACTAATCCTCCTTACATAGATGTGTCAACTACTACAAGTTAATTAAAAAAGACCTCATTAAAAAGTGATTAAAACAACAACCTCATTAAAAAAGTAATTGAAATACCTCCATAAAAATCATTTTCCACCTTTCATATATCTCAATAATATTAAAAAAAACCTCATCAAAAAGTGGTTGAAATAATACAACCTCATTAAAAAATAATTGAAATATCTCCATAAAACTCACTTTCCACTCTCTCAATAATATTAAAAAGTCACATGACATTAAAAAATAGAAATGACACTAGAATATATTTCAACTACAACTACTTTATGACTATGATTGTGCTCATTTAATAAGCTTTAAATTATGACTATGATTGTGCTCATCTAATAAGCTTTCATTTCATTTGTTATATTTATTTTAAATTTAATAATATAAAAAATATTACCACAATCAAAAGGATTAGGTATGCATGCACAAGTGAATGGACTTTCACGAATCAATCGGTCTTAGGATAACGAATGTCAGAGACATGAGCAGCAGCCAAGTCAATGGCCGTAGCCCCACAAGTACCCACCTCTGTGGATCAGTCCCCGTCGATTCGTTCCCTAATATCTCCATAAAAATCACTTTCCACTCTCTCTATAATATTAAAAAGTGACATAACATTAAAAAATAGAAATGACACTAGAATATATTTCAACTACTTTATGAATATGATTGTGCTCATTTAATAAGCTTTCATTTCATTTGTTATATTTCTTTTAAATTTAATAATATAAAAAATATTACCACAATCAAAAGAATTAGGTATGTATGCTCAAGTGAATGGACTCTCACGAAACAATTGGTCTTACGATAACAAGTCAGAGACATGAGCAGCAGCCAAGTCAATGGCCGTAGCCCCACAAGTACCCACCTCTGTGGATCAATCCCCATCGATTCGTTCCCTCCCTGTGGATTACTACCCTTCGATTAACTCTATTTGTTGCTATAGGAACTCGGATTCTGTCTCGTTCAGCTTTACGAATCATGAAGAGCCAAGTTCTAGCTCTAAGGACGTAGAGACGATGACATAAAAAATTGGAGGATATTTTTATGTGAAGACATTGAAAACAGTCTATATCCACTTATCTTAGTGCCTTGGCTCTATCAACTGATAGAAAATTTGACGACTTCTTACAAAAGCTTTTCTGGTCGTCCTTATTCTAAATGTTTGTGTTTTACGAGGTCTTCTAGTGTTAAATATTTTGGGTGATTCTCCAGTATTCTAGTATAACAGGCCGAGTTTGAGGTTCATCCTCTTTTTCTTGGTACCAACACATAGTCATAGAGATTAAGTCATCGCATTTCAGTGGTTTTAGCAAAGCCCTTGGTTTCAACCCAGAGTGCTTAAGATGTAGCACCCGAAGCTAAGGCCCTTGAAAAAAATCAATTTTGTAAATGACTTAGTGTTAAAGATTTCTGGGACTTCTTTCGTTACGCCGATGTAACAAAGCATGACCAGTTGTGTGGGAATATAATGTAAAGGTACGGTGCATAAACATTTTTTTTTGAAAAGGTTTGAATGATGGGAGCTCATATATTTTAAAGTATTATAGAGGTCAAATAAAATGCTTGATTGCATAAGCACCAACCTTTGATAAGTTGGTTTGAAGGAAGCACCAAAACAAACCATAGATTTGACATTGTTGAAGCGTACATCTAAAACATAAATGTGATCAGTGGGTTGAAGGAAGCGGTAAATATTAAATATTTACATTGGTAAAAACAATGATGGTGGGAGAGGTGCCAAAAGTGTTGGATAGCAAACTTTGTAGTTCCAAAAGTCCAGATTTGAAGAAATCACTTGGTTTGTAGTTTTAAAAATCGAGATTTGAAGGAATGATCTTGTTCATAATAGATATTTGAGGAAGTGATTACAAAAATTCAGAAACTGTAAATAATTGATGAAGTGACTGTAAAAATTCAAAAAGACTAAATATTTGATGAAGTGACTACAAAATTTCAAAGAGAACAATGAGTGATGAGGTGATTACAAAAAATTGAAATTGAAGAGTGGATGGGAAAATAAAAGATGACAGAGTAGATTTTAGAGGGGAATGGTGCCTCCTCTAGGTTAGTGCCTCTCAATAAGTAGAGGATATTGGTATCTACAAAATATCAAGGGGATTGGTGTCTCATATGGGTTGGTTCCTACAAAGAATTATTAAGTAAAATAAGTTTTGTGGTTTTATCCATGAGGGATTTCCATGTAAATCCCATTTTCCATGATTTTCTTATTAGATTGATGTTTTATGGTGTTTGAATTATTTAATAAATAAAAATAATAATATATTTATTCACCACGACCACATAATTATTAACCACAACCACCATGACCTTCGAGTCTTTCATTGCAATTGTGAGTCCAATATATGATGGTTTCATCAATAATGGGACATGGAAGTTGGTGGACCATACATTCATAGCCAAACCAATTGGCTAGAAGTTGGTCTAAAAAGACATGTACAAATCAAAAGGCTCCAATTTACAAGCATGAGGAAAGGCTTATACCAAAAGTGTTTGAACAAAAGGAAGGCATTAATTATAAGGAAACTTTTACCCTATAACAAAATAGGCCACCATCCACACTCTCTTTTCCTTAGCAGCATAGAATGGATGGAAAGTATATCAAATGCTTTCAAAATGGAGACTTGAGAGAATGTCTTCAGATCTTACATATAACATTTTTTGTAAAGAGACCAGAATAATAGATATGCAAAATTGACAAATCCTTATATAGCTTGAAAAAGTAACATATACCTAGTATGAGAAGTTATGTGAGCATCTTCTATAATTGAATTTTCAGATACTTTAATCTTGATGATGCAATTCTATTTGTCAAGAAAATTGACAAAATTGTTGCATATCTTGAAGCTTAGGTAGATGATGTATTAATGACAGTGAATGATGGAAGTTATATTCCATAAAAAGAGAGTTGAAGAATGGTTTTTGGATGACATATTTGGGACATGAATTATACTCCATAAAAAAATAGTTGAAGAATGGTTTTTGGATGACATATTTGGGACATGTTCACTACTACTAGGGAAATTGAAGTGATTCAACAACAAAGTACATATTCATCTCCCAAAAAAAGGTGCATTTGTGAAGTGTTAATTGGTTTGGCATAGTTGAATATAATTTTCTTTCTACTCCAATGGAATAGAATTTGAAGCTTACATCAAAAGAAGGAAATGATATAAGAATGCAACCGAGTACAAAGAACCTTTGGGAAGTCTTATCTACCTTACCACTGCTAGATGAAATATATCATTTGTTGTTGGAACGTTTTTCAAGTTTACGGAAAATACCGTGAGAAGGACATTGGTTTTCAACCAAAAAAAGAGTTCTTAAATATTATAAGGGAAAATAATATTTTGTAATCAAGTTTTCTAAAGTTGATAACTTCATCTTCATTAAATATTTTGATTCAAAGTTTGATGGGAATAAACAAAGTGGAGTTTTAGCATGAGGATATCTTGTGAGTCTTTGGATTAGTAACTATCTCTTCAAGGTCACACAAACAATAAGTCATGGTAGATTCCATAATAGAGCTAGAATACATGGAAACTAAAAGAGAAACAAAGTATATTGTGTGGCTTAGGAAAATACTTAATGATTTACAGAAGAAACAAGTGAATATTATTCCTCTTCTCACTAACAATAATTTTGCAGTCATGTAAGCCAAGAATCCTATATTCCATGATTGAAGCAAGCACATCGAAACAAAGTTTCATTTGTTTCAATATCATGTAGAGATCAAGACAATTCATTTGAGAAATTGTTCTACAAATAAACAGATTATAGACATCTTCACCAAAATGCTAGTTTAGAATGATGCTTAAACTCATGAACAACCCTTTAACTTAAAGGTGGAAAGTTGGACACATAACCCTTCAAAATTTATCTCATTTTAAATAATTTCTATATAATAAGTAAGTAGAGAAAAAGAAGAGTCACGGGGAATATCAAAAGTCCCTAATAACAAATGAAACAATACACACTCTCTTGTATTTATGCATAATTTGATTTAATAAAATAAACATCCATAAATTTATTCATCTAGCCTGGCTGATAATTAGTTGCAAATCAAGTTGAAAGAGAAAAAGGAATTGACAGACTTGTTTCAAATTCTATATATTATTGTTCATGACTTCAAACAAAAAAATGAAAAGAAATACGACTAATACAAATTATAATGGTTCCATGTTCTTCCAGATATTATTGTTGATGATTTCAAACCAGGAAAATGAAAATACCATTAATACGAATTTTAATGGTTACACATTCTATTTATTCAAACCATCCTCTTAAGATCATGTTATTCTAGATGGAGCCACATTAAACGTTTTCTAAATGCTTATTATTTGTTCTAAGACCTAGGGGATGTGAACTAAGCAAGAATTGATACGCTCTAATTAATGAAAAGCAACAAAGGGGTTTTCCCAGTTGGGGTACCCCATATATCATTGTGTTCTTGTGGTTTTGATGGGTGCATGTCATTTTATGTGTTTCTAAATTGTGATTTCCATTGTACAAATTGTAGAGGAAATTTGTAATCTTTTACTTTCAATTTGAATTCATGAGTAGTAGAAAATTTCTATTAATTTATACATTGGTGGACTGGTGGGATTAAGGAAGTGTTGAAAATAGCAATAAGAAATGTTAAAAATAGCATCAATAAAAATCCTAATTTAATTTGTCCTTGAATTAAATTGGGAATAAAATTATAACTCCACATCTCATGACAACTTACAATAGTTAACCAAGTTAATTTGACTTATTTATCTTAGTTAATTTGAGTTAAGGGTCTAACTAGAGTCATGTAGAGTGTCTCCTACAATTAGGAGCACTAGTTGAGTTTATTTTGAGTTGTAATTATTTAATTCAATCTAACTGAGTTAAAGTCAGTTAAATTATCTCAAACTGATAGAGGAATTAATGGGGAGTAACATGCAGTAGTGAGGCGTAATTGCGTTAAAGTGTGGTGTTTCCTGATGTACAATGTCATGTTTCCCATCGAACAATGGGGTGTAACCTACAATAGTGGGGTGTAACCTGCATTAGTGGGGTGCAACCTGTAGTAGTGGGGTGTAGTCTGCAATAGTGGGTTGCTGCCTTCAATGATCAACCAGTAAATTGAAGATTCGCTCATAATTAACTCATGCATGTCAGATCAGAGAAAGACCTGGTTGAGATTGGAGTTCAAGGACAGTGTACTATCCATTGTAAAATCATCTAGCCACAGACACCCATCGTGTACGAAACACAACAACTGCTTGATTACCACCATTGTGATGGGCAAGTGGT
>APFE031018509.1:0-17555 GCA_000404065.3 Pinus taeda
AGTTGAAACATGCAGCACCCTTCGTTCATTCTACACTCAGGATGTTCTCGACTGGAGTACACATCCACCGCTTCCAGAGTAGTTAACCAGTCATCCTCCACCAATTTCCTGCCTATTTTTGAAAATATCTCACTTACTAGGCTCTACCGGAAGCACAGTTTCATTCTATAAGAGCTGGGAGATTTCTAGAGGAAGGGTTCTACAGGAAAGGAAGAGAATGGCTCTGCAGAAAGAAAACTTGAGATTTTCATTGGAATTCAAGCTCAAAATGAGGTAGGCATGGGTAAACTCCTCTGTGCATGATTTTTTTAAGTAAGGTGGTGAATTGAACATGGCAGTAGATTCAAAAAGAGTGTGGAAGTCTGCCTATGCATTAAAAAAGTGAAAGTCTGCCTACATATTTCCCTGAGTCTACACAGTTTCTTTCTCTCTCTGCATTTGAAATCTCCCCATCCTTTTTTTCTTTCAAATTCTCCTGTAAGAAAGATACATGCAGTAGTAAAGGCCTGCCTGTGTATGTGTGTGTGAAAAAACGAATATGCATATCTATCTACGTGCTGAGAAAAGAACCTATGTCCTTATCCCCTGTTCTGTAGAAAAAAATTCTTTCTTTTCAAAACCAGGAAGTCAAATTTAGGTTGGCAACAATTTAAAATAGGAGAATGGCAACCATTTGATATTGCAAAGAAGCACCCAGGACATTCCTTCTTGGTTTCAGAAGAAACCGAATTTAGATATCTTTTGTTTCAGTGATTGAATTTTTTTTCTTCCCACCTGAGCATTTTCTTTTCTGGTTAAAACATAAAAAGAGCACTCAATTCCATGCCAAAAGGATTCATAAGGAAAGAACCCTTAGACTCTAGCAAATTGCACAAGCACCCTGAGGTGTTGGACCTTTTCACCAGGGAAAATTGGATATCCTTCTTTGATAGAATTCAGGGTTATGATGAGGAGATAACTGAAGAGTTTTTGATGTCCCTGAGACCACATTCGAAGACACATGCCAAAATTAGTTTTAGGGGTTTGAACCTAGAACTTACACCTGAGCTCATCAGTAGAATTACCGGTCTACCATTGGGGCTCCCTTGGAGCAAAGAGGAGATATCATTGGGACAAGTTACTAAGAAAACATTTTTTCTGCCTCAGGAGCATCCTGTAGAAGACAAAAACGGGGTTAGAAGGACAAGCTTGCCTCCTCTCTGGAGTGAAGTTAGTTATCAAATAATGAATTATATCACATGTTAAGGGAGGTTTAACATCATTTATGGATACCATTTCTGGTTGCTACATGAATTAAGGTATGGGATGGAGTTGCCTCCAGCCAAAAAACTGAGCATCCCATATTTCCTCCTTCAGTCCTTAATTGAGTGTGGTACACAGCTAAATGAAGGGATCCTAGATCAGTTGGCCCACCATGGGCTCATCAAACTATTGGTGGAAGATTCTTTACACACCTATATTGTACCCATAGCTTGGGAAATCTTCAAAAATATGTCCAGGGATGATGACATTGGAACTTTGGCTAAGAACATCACCCCATCCAACAGTGATGAGGGGGAGAAAACTGAAGAAATTGAGAAGAACAATGATGAAGGAGCACAAGACATTCAAGCAGAGGCCAAAATAGAGAAAGAACAGAAAGAAAGGAAGAATTTGACAAGAATACTGAGCTTAAAATAGAGAAAGAGACAACAGCAAGAACAGAAAAGGGAAAAAGGACACAGGTTGGAAAGGAAAAGGCTGAGAAAGCCCAAAAGAAGATTGCCATAACCAAAGCAAGTACCCAACAAGAAAAGGAAAAGACACACCCTGAGATATTAGTAACACAAGAAAAATAAGTGGGCATAGAGATTTCTACAGGAAGTGAAGGAAAAGAACAGCAACAAGAGGAATCCCTAGAAAAGTTGGCATGGGAAGTAGCAGCTGTGCTTACTACATTAAGGACACCTACAAAACAAAAAGGGAAATGAAAGATGCAAACCTCCATGTAATTTAAAGCCAAAATAAGCACAAGGATCAAAGTTGGCAAACCCCGGCCACAATCAAAGGAACCAATTGTCATTGAGGACACAACCACTAAATAGAAGGAAGAGTCTCCTTCCAATATTTCTATCACCTATGAAAGAGGAAGCCCAAAAACCTCCACATGGAGAGAGAAAATTAGGATGATGGACTCAAACGCAACTCTACAGGAAGCTAAAACATCTCTACAGGAAACTCTAGCCAAGTTAAAATGGACAGAGAAGCTGGAGGAGAAGGCAACCAAACAATCACAAGGAGAAGACAAGAGCAAGGAGATACTGGAACCAAGGCCTCAACCTAGTTTGGGTTCATATTACAACTTGTTAGAAAGTGGGAAGATCATCCCACAAAAGTTTGTTGTACCACTTTTCCTTGCACTAGAATAGGAATGGGTTAGGACTCACACTTGGATGAGAATTTCCAAATCCAAGGGAGTTGGAGACATAGGCCACCTGGAAGAATAGCCAAAAGAATCAAAAAGAGAGTTGGCCATGGTGAGGCACATAGAAAGCAGTGAAAGAGCCAAATTACAGGAGGAGAATGAGCTGCTGAAAAAGAAGATGCAGCTATAGGAAGGTCATAAGGAAGATAGGCCATCCATTTTGGGAGGGCAACAGTATCAAGAAGGACCTCCAATAGATAAGAAAATAACCGAGAAACAATAGAGAGAGGAAAAGCTACAAGATGATGTTGAGATGCTGACAAAACTACTGCAGGAAAAGGAGTGTCAAGCAGCAGAAGAAATATAGGTTTAAAACAACAGTTGCAAGAAAAAGAAGCCAAAATGGCCTGCATGGCCAGCTAGGTAGTAGAAGCCTTACAATGTAGGAAACCTACTAAGTCCTATGCATTATATCTTAAAGATAAATGGTTGCAATTTCAAATTAACACATTGGCCCAAAGGGGCATCATTCAATTCCAGAATTACAATCAGTTTATGTATTTGTGTGACAATAGCTCAGTTGAAGATAAGGCCAAGTTAGCAAAATTCTATTTACACAACTTGGGACTTCCAAACATGAATGTATGGGACCCTAACGCTAGATTGGGAGATGTACAACTCATGGATATGGCTTCTTGGTTAAGCCATGAGGAAAAGAGGGCAGTAGAAATTTCGGAAGGTTATTGACAGGGAGCTAAGTGAACCACTCATGATCAGGGTAGAACCAAAAGATCCCTTAGCTCTAGTATATGTGCATTAGCACCTTGCCAACAACCCTCAAGTTCTCCCAGACTACGTTGAAAGTTAAGCTTAGGCCATTGCTCACTTTGAAGACATGGAAGGATTGTTTGGTGATAATTGCATTCATGCTTACACAAGGAGATGGAAAACATTATCCCATAGTCTGAAAATAAGAGAATACCACTCCCCGACCAGAATGAATGAGGCTTTGGCAAGAGTGCCATTTTATAAACAATCAATGAAAAATCTAAAGGCTAACTGGATTGGCCTAAAGTTCAGTCCTCCATTACTTTCAGGACTACTAGAAGGGGTTAAAGAAGAAGAAGAATAGAGGCAATGGGAGGAGGTAGAGAGAAAGGTAAGGTTTCATGATCGAGAAGAGGACATCACCTCAGAAGCCTGTGATGTCAGACATGCAGTCAAAGAAATCAAAGATGATGAACTAGATTAGTTGCTCAGAGGATGAGCAACACATTCAGTAGGGCACTGATGATAAGCCCCAAAAATGGGTAACTTTATGGGCTCATTTTACTTATTATTTTTTATTAAACCATGACTCTTCATAGTTTATGTATGCTTCTGATTGTATTTATGTTAATTGAATGAATGAGAATAGTCACTTGACCACAAAGTCCAATACATGCATATTGCAGATTTCTGGACATCTTTTGGACCAAGGTTAGGCATTTATGAGCAAGTTGGTAGCCAAATATGAAGGAAAAAGGCTGAGAATTTGTAGGAGGTGTGTTTCTTGCACTAAATGACCCCTTCCTCAAGTTCTCCACCATCAGCGTGGAGTTCAACAGCCCACCAAAGATGATTTCAAGGGGTAACCGAGCAGGTTTAGTGAAGTGGCTAATTAACTGCAGTTTTGGGCAGCCAAGCTCCTAAAGTTAAGGAGGACTATTGGGAGTCCTCATGTTGCATAAGTAGGAATGCTTCAAGCCTTGGTAGTTTAGCTATTGAATAGTTTGTTTTTGCACTTTAGTGCAGCTCTGCATTTCAGCTCATTTTTGAGCTCTTGTTGTAAACAGTTCTGTGACATGACTATTATTTTGGATTAATGAATATGAATCTCGCTTTGCACCAGCTCTGAGCTTTCTTAGGAGGCTGTAGCTCTTGGGGTTGGGCCCAACCCAAGTTCCAGTACCTCCTTTGTGTACTTTTATGTGTTTTTCTTGCATTCATAGAATAGTTTCTGTTATTTAGGTTAAAATCTTGCTTTGTTACTTAGGTTGATTTTGATTATTAAGAGATTCTTTCATGCTTCAAGTTGATTTGACAGTTTGGTAACATAAAATATCTACAAAAAGGCCAACAAGCAGTCCTTGATCTCATCTCTCCCTCCTTAGAACCATGAGGTCAAAATAGATAGATCTTTAGGTTTTCAGTCCTTGCTTGACCAGTTTTGGAAAATAGTGTGCAGAGCACATGTGATACATTCCTACCTACCCTTCATCCATCATACAACTGGTTCCAACCCCTAATTTTAGATTCCTTCCCTTCCTTTGCCACACTTTCCCAGTTTGCCCTAATTTCTACATTTTTGTGCAACATTGCTCTCTCCATACTTGAACAAATCCAACCACCTTCATGACTCCTTAACTTCATTTACTAGGTCCTAGACCCCTTAACATCCTTATCCACCCTTCATTTCCACTTTCCCACCACTTTTCCACCATCAACCCTCTAAAATCCACTTTCGGCCTGTTCCTGTAGAACTTCTTGTAGAACTTCCTGTAGAACCCTTGCAAACTTCCTGTAGAAGTTCGCGCAAGCAGTTTTTCGAGATCTGATCACTATGGAATTCTCTAGAAGGGTTCTAGGGACCCCTTAGTCCCTCTTCTCACCTTCCCAACCTCCTGCAAGAGCCCACTCCATTTCCTTTCGCCAATAAACCCTTGCACAGTAAAAAATAGTTAAAGCACATGCATAATAATTCTGCAAGATTACTCAAAAATACAAAAAGATGCTTTTTCCATATTTTCCTTCAGAAGTAGCTTAGACACATGCATTTTACCTTTCCAAGAGTCAATGGAATCCATTTCAGCAACCTTCATATCTTTTCTTGCACTAGTAGGGTTAGTCAGTAAAATTAGGGTATGCTACAGTTTGCATTTCCTTTCAGCTTTCCGCTTCTTTCTATAATTATACTAGCCTCTTTTGAGTTATATTTCATCCATCATAGCAAAAATCTTCTTCTAAAAACTCATAGAAGTTGGCTTAAGCTCCTATTGAACTTGTGCCAGTTGATCAAGTGACAGCTTGCAGTAAGAGCTAGTACTTGTGCATACAACACCGTCACTTCCAAGTTTCTTACGAACTTCCGGGTTGATAAAAGTAAAGACGGGAGTCCCAGGAGTTGCAGCATCATTACTGCAATACTGGAGCCCACCAGTCTGCACACCTACCTCTTTATTTCCCAATATTTGAGTCTCTAGATGATTTTTCTGAACATATATGGATGGAGTCTTTTCTTCTACCGTTAGCTATTCTTCTAGTGCTTCATTGGTTTTTTCTTCAGAATTAGTCTGATTTGATGTGGGAGGATAATCCTCATCTTCTTCACAATCTTCGGTTTTTATTTTATTTGGATTTTTGCATGCTTCATCAACCACAACATCAATACTTCTAATAATTTTCCCAAGTCTTTTATTATAACTTTTATATCCTTTACTTTGCGAAGAGTAACCAAGGAGAATACCTTCATCTGTTTTGGGTTCAAACTTGCCAAGTTTTTCATTAGTCCTTTTGATGTAACATTTTCTTCCAAAAACATTGAATTATTTTACAGTAGGAGTCTTACCATACCAAAGTTCATGTCAAGTTTGAGTGTTGTTTACCCGAACATTTGCTTGGTTGAGAATAGTGACGACAGTGAATGTAGCTTCACCCCAGAAGGTTGCAAGAGTTTCAGAATCATCTAGCATAGAACGTGCCATTTGTTGAACAATTATGTTCATCCTTTCTACCACTCCATTTTGTTGAGTGCATTTTTATTCTATGTTCTTCACAAAAGTCAAACAATTCATCTGAGGTAAATTCCCCTCCTCAATCAGATCTGGGGCATTTCATTTTGCGATCTCATTCATTTTCAACCAAAGCTTTGAAGGCTTTGAATTTTTCAAATGCTTCATCTTCATGCTTTAGAAGTCCTATCCAACACATTCTGGAAAAATCATCAATGAACAATATAAAGTATTCTTCTCCACAAGATGAATTTTTCCTTGATGGTCCACATAAATTAGTATGAACAATTTCAATAGGCTTACTAGCTGATCCTTCCTTTTCAGGGAAGTGTGATTTGGTTTGCTTACCAAATTTACATGATTTGCATATTGTATTTTATGGAATGTTGATATAAGGAAGATCACGAACAGCCTGAAATCTGCATGTTTTTCTTATTTGAGAAAAGCTTAGATGCCCCAATCTTCTGTTCCATAGCCAGTGTTCATCATTTTTGCTTAGATAGCACTCTTGTTGTCCTCCCTTGAGTATGTATAAGTTGTTTGGAGTTCTTATAATTTTGATCACAGTTTCTCCTGTATCAAGCTCATGAACGACACATCCATTTGATCGAAATACTACCTCATTTCCTTGATCACACATTTGACTAACACTCAACAGGTTATGCTTTAGACCGTCAACATACATAACATTCCTAGATTTAACTTTTTCTTTTAAGAGAACAAAGCGTTTACCTTTTATGATAGCGAGTTTCATTTCCAAATGAGACCTTCTTTTCTTTTTCTAAGGCATTATATGACTGAAGTTTTTCTTTGTCACTTGTCATGTGCTTTGAGCATCCACTCTCGATGTACTCCTAATTTTCTTGTCCTTTTGCATACGAGGCTATACCACATCTTTCTGTTTATGGTTCTTTCTTTATCCATATTTTTGGATTTAATGGAGTTTTCTCCTTCTGAGATGTTTTCCGAAATTTACTCCTGCATTCATATTGTTCATGACCGAAGTTGTTGCACATAGAGCCTTATATTTCATTTTCAAGAAGAGAAAAGTTATTGTAGGTGTGTTTCATGATCCCTATCACATTCCTTTGATTTTGTGCTTCTTTAGTCATGATGTTCTTGTAAGAAACACATTGAGAAACTTTGTGTCCAAAGTTATGACATGAAAAACATTGGCCATTAAAGAAGTTCCTGTGATTATCGAATCTATTAACCTGGTGATTGTAGTTTCTATTGGTTTTCATTCTTGAAATAGTTTGAGTATGATTTACATAAGGTTGGTTATAACTTCTATTCATCCTTGAAGTAAATTGAGCCTAATTTACTTGGTGATATTCTTTATGTCCTTGTTGACGATTGTCAAACTGTTCACTACTCTTTGCTGCATCAAGATAGCTTTTAGTGGAGGTTGACAATTTATGTGCTTGAGATGCTTCTTCAATATATCCAAGACCTTGCTTTATCAAAGGAGAACACTGCACTTTGATAATTACATTTAAGGTTTCTGATCCTTTAGCAAATATAAGATTAAGAGCTTTTGTTTTCTCAATATCCTTTCTTAGACCCACAATTTCACATTCTAGTTTTTCATTGTGTTTTTCTCTTTCAGCAAGTTGGAATGTCACAGCTTCTATAATTATATTCTTTTCTTCTAAATATATTTTAAGATTAGATATTTCTTCATAAAGGTCATCTTCATCTAAAGCATCCAGGAAATCATCATCTTCAAAAGCCATCAGAAGTCTATATTCATTACTATTTCCATCTTCATCACTAATTGATAAACAATCACTATCTTCATGCATATAGTAGCTCTTCTTACATACACTTTGTTTTATATTCCATTTTGATGATTCCTTACCTTTATCAAGCTTATCTCTATGAGGAAAGTTTGCAGCATAATGATCGACTCTTCCACAAGAAAAACATTTGAAAGGTAGGTTACCTCTGAATCTTTTGGAACCCCATTTAAGGTTTGACTTGACAAATTTTACTTCTTCCTCTCCTTTTAAAATATGTCCTGATTCATTGAGTTATTCTCTTTTTGAAGATTTAAATGTGGATTATATCATATCTGATGGACCTCATTTTCTCATCTCAAATTCAGTTAAGATTTCGTGCAGTTGTGTCACAGTAATAGTCTGAAGATCCTACTTTTCTTCTATGGTAGATACTTTTGATTCAAACTTAGAAGACAAGGATCTCAAAACATTTTCATCTAAAGTAACTTCTTTTATCTCTTCACCCAAATTCTTCATGCAATTAACAATCTCATCTATACATAAGAAGTAACTAGCTATACTTTCATCATTGTGCATTTTCAGAGTTTCATATTGAATTCTGAGAGTTTGCAGTTTTGCACATTTTACCTGAGAGTCTCCTTCATAGCTTAGAACGATTTTGTCCCATATTTCTTTGGCATATTTGAGCTACATAACTTTGACTAATTCTTATTTTGACAGACTTACCAATAGTGTATTGACAGTGTTGGCATTGGTTTCATATTGCTTTTTACCTACTACATATGTAGGAATTGCTGATGGAAATGTATATCCTCCTTCCAGAATATCCTAGACATCTATTCCAAGAGATTGAAGATAGGCTATGGTTCTTACCTTCTAATAAACGAAGTTTCTTCCATCAAAGATTGGTGTTATGATGGGTCCCACTCTTTCTTGATTACTCATGATGATGGATCTTCCTTCAAGCTACCAAGCTTCTTCTAAATGACCTACTCTAATACCAATTGTTGGAAATAATACTGAGAGGGGGATGAATCAGTATTAGCAAGTCAATTATTTTTCATTTCCATAATCAGATTCATATATGGTACTTCAGTTAAGGGAATCCACGCGTATACACAACTATATTTAAGGCAACTAGCATATATCCTATGAACTTATGATTCAGTTAATTCATCATATGTTGATCTTTAATTAGTGCATCAGAACAATATAAATAGTAACCAGGTGCAGTAAAAAGAAGAACAATCAATCAAACACATGAACACAAGATATAAGTTGGAAACCCAATGTGCGTGAAAACCACCTGCTGCAATTGTCTATATCTTCCTTTTAAAAAGAAACTTATTTTTACAATTTTTGTACTGGTGCAGTCTTATACCAGTACGTAGGTTTCTACTTGGAGAAGGCTACAACCTTCTCTTTTCTTCCAGGGACCATGTTTCATAAATTTTCAGACTTGATCCATCAATAACATCATTCAAACATCAAATATATATGCATCAACCAATCTCCTTTGCACCAACCACAACTGAATCAATCAATCAATTTTTAGAATGTTGTAACCATAATATAGTAACTAGAATACAGTAACCAGAACCCAAAACACTACAACACCAAACAAAAGCAGCTAAAACATATTTTATGAGGTATATGCTACTTCCATGTGTCTAACCTGCGTGCATACACACTTTTCTCAAGGTGAACTTGCGTATATATCTGCAAATCAAATTTAAAATGCATACACTTCTTCAATATGCAAAACCAATGTGTATACATCCCTTTTCTAAAGTGAACCTGTGTATAGACCTGTAAATGATGATTTAAACTTTACAATAATTCCAGGCATTAGTTATACCTATATCATCATATTTACAGAGTACAACATGTGCTAGTTATTCCGATAAATGATTAAAACCACACAATATACTTCACTTCAAGCCTTAAGATCTTGACCCATCATTAGAATGTATCCTTCATCAATAGCTAAGGTTCATCCTTGGTTCAGAACTAGCTATGCACCATAACCCAATAACCTGTATACTAGTTCTTTCTCTTCATTAGATATTCAATACTTGATTACATTTTCCTAATGATATTCTCCTCCTTTTATAGCCTTAGGCCTTACTTAATACCATGGACCAAAACCACTTAGGACAAATACCTTAGACCAAATACTTGGGGTCAATAGTTTGGACCAAATATCTTGGACCAATACCATGGATCAAAATACCATGGACCAAATACAATGGATGAAAACTTGGTTTTCCAACATGTACGTGCCTTTCCTTCTATGAAAGTGTGTGTTTATGCTATACGCTCCTTTTCATCTGCTAGCCCGCATGTACACGTGGCTGGGTCAATGGGGAACCAGCGTATAGCTCTCTTTCTTCATCCTGTGAGTTCGAACTGTGATCTGTCATATGAGTGAGTTTCCATCAAGTACAACATTTGTGTCATAATGCTAATTGAAGAGGTGAGAAGGATTATCCTAGAAGGAGTTCGAGATCATATTGTCTCGAATCTCCATGGAAAGGAAACTCCATTTTCAATGTAGAAGGAATTGACATACTTGCTTCAAAATAGCAGTGACCACAGGAAGCTGGCACTTAAGGACAAGCTCAGAAAGATCAAGATGGAGATGGGTAACTCAATTCTAAAGTACTTAACCGAGGTTACCTATTGTCAGGATGAGGTTGGAAGTGTTAGGATTACTGTTGCAGAAGATGATCTGGTGAGCCTAACACTTTTACGACATCTGAAGATCTGTCATTGCTACCAAGAATTTGTTAATGGGAGGGAGAAGCTACCATAATGGGAGTGATTGTGGTCCGACTTGGGACATGAAGAGATTTGGTGGAACACCAAAGACGAATTCTCATTAAACCATGATGATGAGGAAAATTCTGCATTGGATGGTAAGGCAAAGAAAGGGAAGAGGAAGTTATCACATTCCAATTCATAATCTTGTTAGGGAGGTAAGAAGAAATACATGTCGAAAATGAAGTGAGTTCACTATCTGTTGGCTTGGTTTGGGCTGATCCATGTTCAATCTATACTGTGCACCAAAAAAACCCTCAATCATTGGCCCTTCTGACAATGACCTACAAGCAGATTGGAATCTCACCTAAAGTTACTATGGGAGGATGTAGAAACAGGTTTCTATAGCCTTGAAGGATTAGGAGATGTGGTATCATTATGTTATCTTATTCTTATCATTTATAAATCACTTCGCTGCATTAGATTAATCACTTAAAAATGCCATATAAAACCATCGCTACGTTGAAGTAAAATGCAATTGTAATAGATGCTACTATACAGCAGATAATAAAAAATATAGACATCAAAACACCAATTTACTGTGGTTCACCCTAGTGTAGGGATATGTCCACAATAATTGTTGCTTAATATAAAAAAATTTTGAACAACAAACACTTCTTCACCTGAGCACTAAGTTGTAGGTTGTCTACACACTTAGCTACAGACTTAGGTCTTGATGCACTTTGCTGAAGAGCCTCACCTTCTCTACCAAATTACAAATCACAATAATTTTCCCATAACACTAATCTGGATCAATTTGATTTGATTTGATTTATATTTCTTCTTATTATTTTACCCTATATATAATATTACATTGTAGGGTTAGATCATCAAAATACCATGGTCCAAATACAATGGACTCCCTAAAACAAGAAACTATGGTCCCAAAGCCATTGATCACATACAAAATCTCACTTTTACAAAAAAGAGGGGCTTTGACCCACCTGGAATCCCTTATGACACTGTGTGGTATATTCAACATGGTCCAATGCATGGTCCGCTTTGCGTTCCACTCCATGCTCCACTATGTGCTCCGCCCCTCAAAATACAGAGTCTTTGCCAAAATTTAGGCCAAGTTGGGTTGCACCAAATAGGCCTCCAACTCTCACATGTGACTCGTCCTGAGTCACTCAGCCGATCTGCTTATGATATTCAATGCAATGTTTTTTCAGGCACTATTGAAGTGCTACAGAATGTCTGTGACCCATTTATCTTCGTTGCACACTTCCTCTAATAGTGCTTCTGTCGCAGGTTATGTACCCTTCTGCATCACTTCTTTCTCTCTATCTCTAGCTCTTGAAGCTTCTCATCCACTACTTGGGATAGTTGGAGAGCCTCATTTTGCGATGGCTGATTTCTCTCTATTAGAGCCCACTCTTCCTTACTCAACTCCTTTATCTTCTTTTGGAGGGAATTTCCATCACTGACCTTTGCGAACGTCCATGAGATTGGTAAGGTTCTCACAGTTTCCAAAATATCCTTTAGATGTTGTTGCTTTTGTTGAATATCCTCTTGTAGCTTCAGTGCATTTGGATCTTCCTATGGTGAAGTCCAAATTTGTAAGATCTCATCAAATAGCTTCCCAAAATCTACCACTACCGTGAAGATGTCGAGCATTGCAGCTTCATATCGACCTCCCTCTGCTTTCAAACTTCCTGTGGTGTGGTTGGTTGTAGCTTCGTTTGTAGCTTGTTGATCTTCATCTCTTATGTGAATTGTACATCCATAACCTTATCCTTATATCCTTTTACTGCAAGGCTAAGCTTCACATCTTATCCTCCACTGGTTCTTCTTCTCGGACATCAATATCCAGAATCTTGCAGCATGTTGCTTTGACCACCTCATTTAGTTGTTGTTGTTGTTGTACTTTCCAATCCCTCTACTAGATTTCCAGATCGAGCTTCTACGACAGTGAAGCTCGCTCTCTCTCTACCTGAATTTTTAACTACGAAGTGTGCCGTTCACACAACTTCAACTCATCTATGATCTCTAGATTCAACTTTTGTAGTCTCTGAAGTGGTACTGCTGTGATGTTCATGTTCACATACCTTCACTCTTTGGCCTACTGCTATACTTTAGCAGAGTCAAACTGTAGGGTTCCAATAGTTATTGGTGTTATTCATGCTACAAGTGTGGGCTCTATTAGTCTTTCCTCTCCAAGCTTCTCCTCTACCTGCAATGGTTTTCTGACTATCTGTGCCAATATATTCAATTATATAATGCACTCCATAACACCTATTAGAAGTGTGGCATAGCTATCTACTAATTTGTTACATGATTCTACTATTTCTTCCTAAATCTTATCCCCAATTTGGTCCAAGTCCCCATCAGTGAGGACCATTGAAATTATGTCATTTTTCTTGTCTTTCTTCTCTTTCTTTTTACTTCTTGTGGTAGCTTCAGTGTGTGCCTCCCTCTTATCTATGACATCATGGTATATCTTAATATTTTCAGATTCTTTGTTCTACTCATCACCTTTGGGAGGATCCTGGTGACCCTCCTCATATTTCTCCTCTTGTTCTGATTCTTATTCATCCTTATCCTTCCCACTCACTTCCCCATGCTCTGTCGCGTCCTCGTATGAGAAAGTATCCTCTCTCTGTGTCTCTAGTGTAGTGATCTAGAATGTTGTCACCAGAATACAGTAACTAGAATACAATAACCAGAACCCAAGCTAGAACCCAGAACACTACAACACCAAACAAAAGCATCTAAAACATATTTTATGAGGTATATTCTACTTCCATGTGTCGAACCTGTGTGCATACACTCTTTTCTTAAGGTGAACTTGCGTATAGATCTACAATCAAATTTAAAATGTATACATTTCTTTGATATGCAAAACCAATGTGTATACGGGCATTTTCTAAAGTGAACCTGCGTATAGACCTGTAAATGATGATTTAAACTTTACAACAATTCCAGACTTTAGTTATACCCAGATCATCATATTTACAGAGTACAACATGCACTAGTTATTCAAGTAAATGATCGAAACCACACAAAGATACTTCACTTTAGGCCTTAAGATCTTGACCCATCATTAGAACGTATCCTTCATCAAGAGCTAAGGTTCATCCTTGTTTCAGAACCAACTATGCACCATGACCCAATAACCTGTATACTAGATCTTACTCTTCATTAGATATTCAATACTTGAGTACATTTTCCTAATGATATTCTCCTCCTTTTATAGCCTTAGTCCTTAATCAATACCATGGACCAAAACCACTTAGGACCGATACCTTAGACAAAATACCTGTGGTCAACACTTCGGACTAGATATCTTGGAACAATACCATGGATCAAAATACCATGGACCAAATACCATGGACCAAAACTTAGTTTTCCAACATGAACATGCGTTTCCTTCTATGAAAGTGTGTGTTTATGCTATACACTCCTTTTGGTCTGCTAGCCCACGTATACACGTGGCTGGGTCAATGGGGAACCAGCGTATAGCTGTCTTTCTTCATTCTGTGAGTTTGAACTGTGATTTTTCATATGAGTGAGTTGCCATCAAGGACAACATTTGTGTCATAATGTCAATAGAAAAGGTGAGAATGATTATCCTAGAAGGAGTTCGAGATCATATTGTCTCAAATCTCCATGGCATGGAAACTCCATTTTCAATGTAGAAGGAATTGACATACTTGTTTCAAAATAGCAGTGACCACAGGAAGCCGGCACTGAAGGAAAAGCTCAGAAAGATCAAGATGGAGAAGGGTGACTCAATTCTAAAGTACTTAACCTAGGTCACCTATTGTCAGGATGAGGTTGGAAGTGTTAGGATTACTATTGCAAAAGATGATCTGGTGAGCCTAACACTTTTACGACATCCGAAGATCTGTCATTGCTACCACGAATTAGTTAATGGGAGGGAGAAGCTACCATAATGGGAGTGATTGTGGTCCAACTTGGGATAGGAAGAGATTTGGTGGAACACCAAAGATGAATTCTCATTAAACCATGATGATGAGGAAAATTGTGCATTAGATGGTAAGGCAAAGAAAGGGAAGAGGAAGTTATCACATTCCAATTCATATTCTTGTTAGGGAGGTAAGAAGAAATACATGTTGAAAATGAAGTGATTTCACTATCTGTTGGCTTGGTTTGGGCTAATCCATGTTCAATCTATACTGTGCACCAAAAAAACCCTCAATCATTAGCCCTTCCGGCAACGACCTACAAGCAGATTGGAGTCTCACCTAAAGTTACTATGGGAGGATGTAGAAACAGTTTTCTGCAACCTTGAAGGATTAGGAGATTTGGTATTATTATGTTATCTTATTCTTATCATTTATAAATCACTTCGCTGCATTAGATTAATCACTTAAAAATGCCATATAAAACCATCGTTGAGTTGAAGTAAAATGCAATTGTAATAAATGCTACTATACAACAGATAATAAAAAAATATACACATCAAAACACCAATTTACGATGGTTCACCCTAGTGTAGGGATATGTCCACAATAATTGTTGCTTAATATAAAAAACGTTTGAACTACAAACAGTTCTTTGCCTGAGCACTAAGTTGTAGGTTGTCTACACACTTAGCTACAGACTTAGGTCTCGATGCACTTCGCTGAAGAGCCTCACCTTCTCTAGCAAATTACAAATCTCAATAATTTTCCCATAATACTAATCTATATCAATTTGATTTGATTTGATTTATATCTCTTCTTATTATTTTACCCTATATATACTATTACATTGTAGGGTTAGATCATAAAAATACCATGGCCCAAATACAGTGGACTCCCTAAAATAAGAAACTATGGTCCCAAAACCATTGATCACATACAAAATCTCACTTTTAGAGAAAAGAGGGGCTTTGACCCACCTGGAATCCCTTATGACACCGCGTGGTATATTCAACATGGTCCAATGCATGTTCCACTTTACGCTCCACTCCATGCTCCACTACGTGCTTCGCAACTCAAAATACATAGTCTTTGCCAAAATTTAGGACAAGTTGGGTTGCGCCCAATAGGCATCCAACTCTCACATGTGACTTGTCCTGACTCACTCAGCCGATCTGCTTATGATATTCAATGCAATGTTGTTTTACGCACTATTGAAGTGCTACAGAATGTTTGTGACCTATTTCTCTTCGTTGCACACTTCCTCTAGCAGTGCTTCTATCGCAGGTTATGTACCTTTCTGCATCACTTCTTTCTCTATATCTCTATAATCTGTTGAAGCTTCTCATCCACTACTTGGGACAGTTGGAGAGCCTCATCCTGCAATGGCTGATTTCTCTCTATCAGGGCCCACTCTTCCTTACTCAACTCCTTTGTCTTCTTTTGGAGGGAATTTCCATCATTGACCTTTGCGAACTTCCATGAGATTGGTAAGGTTCTCACAGTTTCCAAAATATCCTTCAAATGTTGTTGCTTTTGTTGAGTATCCTCTTTTAGGTTCAGTGCATTTGGATCTTCCTATGGTGAAGTCCAAATTTGTAAGATCTCATCCAATAGCTTCCCAAAATCTACCACTGTTGTGAATATGTCGAGCATTGCACCTTCATGTTGACCTCCCTCTGCTGTCAGACTTCCTGTGGTGTGGTTGATTGTAGCTTCGTTTGTAGCTTGTTGATCTTCATATCTTATGTGAATTGTACATCCACAACCTTATCCTTATATCCTTTTACTGCAAGGCTAAGCTTCACACCTTGTCCTCCATTGGTTCTTCTTCTTGGACATCAATATCCAGAATCTTGTGGCATGTTGCTTCGACCACCTCATTCAGCCATTGTTGTTGTTGTTGTACTTCCCAATCCCTCTACTATATTTCCTGATTGAGCTTCTACTGCAGTGAAGCTCGCTGTATCTCTACCTAAATTTTTAACTATGAAGTGTGTTGTTCATGCAACTTCAACTCATCTATGATCTCTAGATGCAACTTTGTAATCTCTAAAGTGGTACTGCTGTGATGTTCATATTCACATACCTTCACTCTTTGGCCTGATGCTATACTTTAGTAGAGTCAAACTGTATGGTTCCAATAGTTATTGGTGATATTCATGCTACAAGTGTGGGCTCTATTGGTCTTTCCTCTCTAAGCTTCTCCTCTACTTGCAATGGTTGTTTGACCATCTGTGCCAATATCTTCAATTATATAATGCGCTCCACAACACCTATTAGAAGTGTGGCATAGCTATCTACTAATTTGTTACATGATTCTACTGTTGCTTCCTAAATCTTGTCTCCAATTTGGTCCAAGTCCCCATCAGTGAGGACCACTGAAATTATGTCATTTTTCTTGTCTTTCATGTCTTTCTTTTTACTTCTTGTGGTAGCTTCGGTGTGTGCCTCTCTCTTATCTATGACATCATGGTATATCTTCATATTTTCAGACTCTTTGTTCTACTCATCACCTTCGGGAGGATCCTAGTGACCCTCCTCATATTTCTCCTCTTGTTTTGATTCTTGCTCATCCTTATCCTTCCCACTCACTTCCCCATGCTCTATCATGTCCTCCTATGAAAAAGTATCCGCTCTCTGTGTCTCGAGTGCAGTGATCCACTATGTTGGCCACTGTTGTATCTGTGCTAGGAAATCATATTTTGTCACTAAATATGGTAAGGGATTCCATCTCTTGTTTGTGTCCCTATGAGCCTATATGTAAATTCTGTGGAAGTTAGCATTAAACTTTGTGGTTCACCAACATGTGTAAGTCCATATGATATAAAACAAAAAACATTATGTTATCCTATTTTCGCATCGATTTAGTGGTGTACTACAATGAGGCATATCATGTGACTTCACAAACATCCGAGGCTATTGGAGGGAACTACGAATATTTCTTCTCTCC
>APFE031018516.1:0-32593 GCA_000404065.3 Pinus taeda
AAAGCAGATCACTGTGTGTATTTCAAATTAATTGGTGACCGTGTTATTTATCTGGTCTTGTATGTGGATGATATGTTTGCTGGTTGGAAATGACCAAGAAATTATCCAGGATTTCAAGACCCATTTGTCCTCCAAATTTGATGCGAAAGATCTTGGTGCTGCAAACTATATTTTGGGCATGGAAATTAAAAGAGATTGGACAAAGAGGAAGCTCTAGTTAAACCAGAGGAAGTATGTCAAGACAATATTGCAGAGTTTTAATATGCAAGATAGTAAACCGGTGAAGGTTCCTATTCCTATAGGTGTGAGGTTATCTGCTGAACAGTGTACAAAGACATAAGAAGAGGAAGAGGACATGTCTCGTGTTCCATATGAAAGTATAGTCGGTAGCCTGATGTATGCAATGGTCTATACTAGAGCAAACATTGCACATGCAGTGGGAGTATTGAGCAGGTTTATCTCAAAACTAGGGAAGGAGCATTGGATAGCAGTGAAGTGGGTTTTCAGGTATTTGCGTGGCACTAATGATTATGGTTTGTGCTACCAAGGGAGACCAGGATTGTAAAGAGTGTTGGATGTTCGTGGCTTTTTTGATGCAGACTCAGCTGAAAGTGAAAGAATCCCAAAGTCTGCAAGAATTCTAGATTATATTATTCAAAACCTATTTTTCAACACTTGCACAATTTCCTAGCCAATCTCAAGAATTTGGTTTGAAAGGTATGGATTTCATATTCTAACATTCTTTCTTATGATTCAATAGGAATGAACTCAGGGAAAGATTTACTAGCTTGTTTTTTTGTTAGTATATTCAACCATTTAACCTAGGAAGATTTCTCTTTTCCACAAGTGTGATTTGTTCGCATAATAGGTATGTGATAGTATGTTTCATTTTCTCTTCTACAAGAAAATGCATTATAATCCTAGGAATTATTGGAACTATAGAAGGCTAAGCATCCCATGTAGGAACTATTTCTAGTAAAATAGATTGAGTCAACATTGGGAGGTCAAATTTAAGAGAATTGACCTAGAATTGAATCCCAAGAACTAAATAACTAAGAAGAAACCTTGGATGGACTATAGTCAATTCCAGAAAGGAGTTTCTTGCATGCATGGTCTAAGGGGGAAGCTTCCTCAACAACCTAATATGATATTTAATGGAATACCTACACATATGACAGATAATTGGATTATGTGGAGGTATCCCCTATTCATCTACTATCTTCTATCTTTTAGGCCAGGAAACAATTATTAAATATTTTATTTAAGGTAGAGAAGAATAAGAATGGAGGGAGTTGACGATTTGGGGACAAAAAATTTGAAGTGGTGATTTGATATAAATTTGATGGTTATGAATATTTCTTTGTAAAATTTGTAATAAGTAGTTATTTTTTCTTCTCATTTGAGAAAATGTCCAAAATTTCCCTTGTGAGTTGAAACAAACCTTTATGATCGTTTCCATGGAAGGCATCCCATTAAAAATGAATTTTGTATAACAAAAAGTAATGGAATGGAATAGAATAGAGTATATACTAAGGGAAATAAAGAAGGGTGGTTATAGAGTGGAGAAACTATGAGTCAATGAGATCGAATATTGTCCGAGAAAGGAAACATTATGTCTTGCCATGCATGACCAAAAGATATTGTTTATTTCAATAAACCTATAAATTAATTTTTGTAGTTAATAATAAAGGATAAGGATTTAAATTTATAAATTATGAGGAGAAAAATAGAGTTAGTAAAAACGAAACTATATAAACATTGAACCCAAAACATCGAAGATCTCAATACCTAATATTTTGTGTTCTCCTTTCTAGATTCATCTGCATAGAACAATAAATAGATTCATATATAGCCCTCAAATTTCTACAACTATGGAAATTGCTACTAACCATTTGAGTCTAGTTGCAAATAAATAGTTGAGACTAATTATATCTTCTACTAATTTTCTAAACACGAATTTACTGCCACACAACTGAAAACTTGTTATCCTAAATTAAGAATTATATCTGATACTCCACCTCGAAGATTAATGTGGTGATTCCATGCATATTACTCTTATAATTAAACTTATATTTTGGTAATTCCTTGGTTAATGTATAGACAAGTTCATCATTTTCTTTGCAAAACTTTATTTCAACTTCTATTTTTTTCACATGATCCTTGTGAAATTAAATTTAATATCAATATGTTTGGTGCCACCATCAAACATTGGAATCTTACTTACGAAAATTGTAGATATGTTATGAAAATAAATAATTGCATCATTGTATTGTGCTTGCTTTCGATATGTTAAGATTCTCTTTAACCAAATTGCATGACATGTTGTTGTTTTCATTACAATGTACTCTCTCTTTTGAAGATAATTAAATATTTCGTTGTTTCTTTGAAGACCATGATAGTACACTTGATCCAAGGCTAAAAACATAACCTAAATTACCTTTTCTATCATCAAATAATCCAAACAAATACCTATCTATGTAACTAACTAATCCAAAATTATTTATTGAAGTACACTAAATTCCAAAATTTCTTGTTCCACAAAGACACCTTAAAATTATTTTTGCTATTCCAAAACAAATCTTACTTGGAATTTACATGAATATAGAATTCAAACTTACTACTCACACAATATTAGGTCTGTTGGTTACATTTTCACTACTACAACACCATCCAAAATTTTGGCCTACATCCAAATTTCGAGTCTACGTTGAGTTTGCATGCTATTGTTGCAAATAGTAAGAGTCATTGCATGTGTTTTCTTTAAGTGTTCTCATCCCATTTATGAGAAGATGAAAGTTTCATCTTCTAACATGTTAAGTGTCGCACATTATATACAAGCTAAAATCGGCATTTTTAAGGGTAATTATTATAAAAATGTGTTTTTCTTATCATGGAAACATCTATCGCATTCACATCTAAATTTTCAAGCATTGTCGCACAAGTTTCATTACAATCGCCAGAAAGTGTAACTTTGGTATCGCACTTGGTGTCAGTGGTCACAAAGTTGTCGCATTGAGGAAAGTATGTTATTGATGTGTGCCAACTGTTCCTCATTGTTTGATTAAGTAATGTATGCATGTGATCACATTCAAGTCATTCTTTTGTTCAATCTCATCTCATTGATCCAAAACATAGTAAAAACTTGGAAAACTCCCCGATCAAGCTACTCAGCTTCATCGAGCCCTCCTACACTACACATTGTGTAGTCTTAGTCCTCAAGCACCAAACTTGCCTCTTAGAATTGTGCAATGCATAGTTTCTTCCTCCTAGAGCTATGCACTGAGTAGTCTAAATTCTTAAGCCCAACCTCTGAGGTCCAGAACTACACAATATTTTCCTCCAGCCAGGCCTAAACTACACATTGCATGATCTTAGTCCCTAAGTATCACCCTTGAGCTCCTGAACTATGTAATTTGAAAGAACCTAGCTTCCTATCCATCCATAATTGTACAATGTGCAAGATTAGCTCTTAATCTATCAGCCTAGATTCTTGAATCCCTCAGATGTGTAGTTCTCAAGCCCAGGCTAGCCTAAACTACACTTTGTGTAGTCTCATGGCTCAGTCTTGACCCTTGATTACCTTAGCTATGTAGTTGCAGAGTTCTTGAGTCTCTCCCTCAACCTACCACCCAGTCCTAACCCAGTCATTGGATCATCATGTAGCATATTTGGCTAGGGGTTTATGGGACTAAAGTCATCCTATCATGATTCAGTTGTAGGTACATGTACTCTCTCATGCTATGATTGGATGAAGAAGAAGGAGATGGAGAAGGAAAGAATGTGAGAATACACCTCTTTAGTTGTATGTACAAGTTGATCAATCAGAAGGAATCAAGCGTACATCAGATTGTGACAACATCTCAATATCCAATAACGCTGAAGACTACTCATCTCTAAGCCATATGGATGTGGAAGAATAGATCATGTTCTCTATTCAAGAAGACATAAAGTAAGAAACAACAAAGAATGGCTTGACATTAACATTTCATCATGCAGTCCATGTCATCAGTGTCATGTCATGTCATGTCATGAGTCATCATGTGCCACATTATTTTGTTGATTATGTAAATTCTTATTTGAAAATGTATTGTAAAGTGGAAGTCCAAAGGACATGAATATAATGAAATGAATCACGTGAGAGTAAAAAAGTCAGAGGGAAGTCAAACACTCATGAGGGTACTTAAGATTCACAAAGAAGGTGAAGGATCACCCAATTTGTTATATATACACCCTCATTGTACAAGAAAATGACTTTTTACCTTGGCTTCTCCCATAACGAATTAAAGAAAAAAGTTAGTACTTTTAGGGAGCAGGTGGTGGCTCTAATGCTCCATTGTTGGAGCAAGTGTTGTTCATTGTATTCATGCATCTTGGGATTTTTACTTAATATTTGAGGTTGAATGACCAACACGTTTTCCATGAATGGATTGTGAATATTTGTAAGATTGTTCATTAAATGTTTGCAAGTCATGTTTGTTTTCACTTGTACTACAATATTTGAACTATTTTGGTTATTTTAGTGTTTATCGTATTGAGAATGTGTTGTAGTGGTTATAATGATCATCACAACCTTTTGGATTATTCCACTGGATGTTACACGAATATTTCATGTTTGTGTGTGTCTCCACTAGGTTGGTGCTATTGCCTGTCTCTCTAAGGCTCACTTATTTTCCTCCCTCTGTAGTAGAAGAATCTGATGTACATGCAACTAAACATTCGCGAAGCACACTTACTTTCTTTTCGAAGGAAAATATGTGATTATCTCTCTTGTTGATAGCTAAATCTAAGACAAATCATTAAGTAGAAGGCATTCAAGTAGTATTTTGAATGGGGCTGCTATGGCAAATGATGTGAGTTATAGTTGGGATCGCATATCATGGAGACTCCTTTGAATGTTGGAAAGTCCAAAATTGTGAACATTTATGGCACTATAAGGAGGGCAACCAACTTTTTTATGGTTGATAACCCTACTCATCCACATCATTCTCCTTATAGACAAGGCAAAAACATTCAAAGCACCTCTTTGAATCAAATTCCTAAAATAGGATGATCTTCTCAGGTGGGCCTGGAACCAACCTACGAAGTTACTTATGCACAAATCTAGGAATTTTTACCTATAACCCATTGGTTTTTGAAGGATATTAGACTAATTCCTAGAGCACAAAACCTTCATCATTTTCTAAATAGAAAATATGAACTCCTATCCGCATAGTAGTTTCCATGATGAAATATATGTTTTTTTCCACTCTTATAGAGTTAGCAAAATCCACGAATGACAAAGAACATCTTGATAAGCCTCCACCTTACAATGAATGATACATGGATAACGTTGTGATTTTGAATGACATTTTCCGAGAGATATCTGGTCATAAATAGGATTCCTCATATTCCTAAGAGGAAGAGGATCACAGTGACAAGAACATGGCAAACTAAGATCTAGATTGGATGACTCAAAGCCCACTCACACTTCTGGGTATTTTACATAAGATTCATAGACACTCAAAAAAGTTGCTAATAAAATATGACCCTAACAAGTCGATCCAAGAATAATACCACTTGGATAACTTCTACCTACACCTACAGGTGCTTGAGGTACATTATGATGATGTTTTATGTAGATTCTTTTATTGTACTGTAGATGGTAGAGCATTTGTTTGGTATCATAGTCTTTTGGTAAAATCAAATCAAAATTGCCGGTGGTTTAAAATGCTGTTCCTTGAAAAGTTTTCTAACGATAAATCCCCAACTGTTGGCTACATGGGGCTTGACCCAAGTTTAGGAGTGAGTTGAGCCAAGCAAATCACATTACTATAGGCCCTTCCGGCAATAGTCCATGGAGCGCGGACTGAGGTCTCACCTGAAGTAGTATTGGAGGGTGCTAGAACCAGGTTTCCATGTCCCAGGGATATCTTGATGAGGGTTCTGGAGGATCGTAATCCTAATCAGCACGATGCGCTACACTGCACAACATTATTTTCTTTGCAACCCGTGCACAACTTTGTGAATACCATATTATTCTGATCCAATCCTTCCTGTGCTATTATATTAGTGCTTAAATTAGTTTGTGTGGGCCAAATATTCTTATTACTTGCTAACCCTTCAAATTGGCACGCCTACTAAAAAACAATATAAATGGATAAAGATAAACAGAACATAGAAATATAGATCTACAAAAAGACGCACAATATTCTGAATCAATCTTATCTTTATTAATACTCAAGTTCAGTTACAGACCCGACTCCGCCTTGCACACTCAGCTGCATGGGTCTTCGCACTCAGCTACAGATTCTACTGGGCCTCTGCACACTCAGCTGTAGAGCCTCTACCTACCTCTACGACCCAATATAATTCAAATCCACTTCTATCTTCTAACCATGCCTTCACATCTATCTATTACTTCCAAAAACTCAGAACTATCTTTACACTTAGAGCCTCACTCTATTTATACAATCCCATGGTCTGTGGACCATGGGTAGGCTGACACACTTTACATTAAATTACATTATCTTAGGGCGGACAACCCTAGACTCTCACGCTTCGTGCCCACATTTCGTGGGGTCTTTGGATTACATTTACCAAAGCTTGGGCTTCAAGCCCCAAAAACATGCTATGGGGGGAGCTGCTACCCAATAGACCCCCAACATAATCATCATGAATCGTCCCAAGTCACTCTGCTGGTGCGGAAATATTTATGTGAAGTCCATCCAACTGGGCCTGTGTAGCGTGAAGGTCTGCAACATACCATTCTGCCATTGGCTGGATGTGCTCCATTTCTGCCTTTGAATCATCTACATCTGACTTGATTCTCTACTTTGATGTCGACTTCTAGTACCTATGTTTATAGTCCCGCAACTTTGTCCGGCTTTCCGGGTCGCGAAGACTATGCTTTGGTTGATTTGTCAGATAGCTAGCCCACCCATGTAGGGCTTTAGGTGACTGCCATTTACTCTTCCTGGGAAGGGTTCTCAATTAAGTTTGACTAGCTGGACCGTGCCTCCGTCTGTGACCTCTTTTACTACATATGGTCCCAACAATTGCATTCTGAATTTTCTAGGGAATTTTTCGAACTTGCTTTCATACAACAATACTAATTCATTTACCTTGAATGTGTGCAACTTGATATGGTGATCATGCCAGGCTTTCCCATGCTGTTTCTGTACCTACTGATTGAATTGTGCTAAAAATTGTTCTTCCTCAAGGTCTTCCAATTACGTGAGCCTCTCTTCCAAGGCTTCGCAGTCAGACATGCTCGTAAGTGCTGCTATCCGCAAACTAGGTACGATGTATTCCATTGGCATGACCTACTTCCATGCCATAGGCTAACCTGAAAGTTGCCTGACCCATCAATTTTTTTTGTGTGTGGTTCTATATGCCCATAATACAGTAGGAATGTGTAGGTCCCATTTGTTTCGATGTGCATTACATACTTTCGTCATTGTAGTCTCCAAAATTTTGTTGAATGCTTCTATTGTCCCATTAGCTCATGGATGGTATGGTGTACTTTGTTGATGATACACCTGGAATTCCTCGGTGAGTGCGCTGATCGTTTCATTTAAGAAGTGCATTCCACGGCCACTCATTAAAATTTTCGAGTAACCAAACTGTGTCAACACGTTGTTGAACAAAAATTTCGTAGCTGTAGCAGCCATGCAGCTGTTAACTAGTTGTACTTCCACCCATTGAGTCAGGAACTTTGTCATGGTCGTGATGTAGTGTGCACCCATCTTTCCCTAAGGTTTTATTGGTCCCACAAAGTCGATTGCCCATTTTTCGAATGGTTGCAGCGTCATCTATGGATTGAGTGGCATCTCATCCCTTCGTGATGGTTTCCTAGTCCTTTCACATATGTCATAGGATCAACAATGTGGTTTCGAATCTTGATGTAGGGTTGGCCACCATAGCCCAGTGTGAAGAATCCTTTGTGTCGTCGCGCGTCTGGCATAGTGTCCTCCAGCAGCCCCCCCATGTGCTTCTCCAAGGATCTGTCCTCGTTTAAATTCAAGTACATACCTTCACAATATCTCATCATTTCCCATTTTGTAGAGGTGCCTTGTGATGACAGAAAAGTCCACCATGTGCAACACCAATTCCTTCTTCTGCTGGACTGAACATTCCTTCAGCGCAATCCTTGTGGTTAAAAAATGGATTATATCTTCGAAGTGGCCATCCGCAACGTGCACTCTAAAGAGCTGTGCATTAGGTAGTCCTTCTTCTAAATTTGTTGGCTCCTCACCTGTCTTAATTCGTGATAAGTGATCTGGACTTGCATTTAGGCATCCCGACTTTATAATGACCTCAAAGTCATATTCTTGAAATAGTAATAGCCATCTGCATATGCGCCCCCACAACATAGGTTTTTCACCAAGTATTGCAACGTGGAATGATTGGTATACATCTTGAAGTGCTTGCCAAGTAAATAGTGTTTGTATTTCTGGAGTGCGTATACCATTCCCAACCCTTCATGCTTAGTAGTAGAGTAGTTCTTTTAAGCTTTGGACAACCACCGACTCGCGAACGTGATCAGGTGATCCACTCCTTCTGTGACTTCCTGTGTAAGTACAGCTCCCAACGCAATACACGATGCATCAACATGTACATGAAATTCTATATCCAATTTTGGGAAGACCAGGATGGGAGTGGATGCCATTTTCTCCTTGATAACATCCAAACTTTTCCTACAATCATCATTCCAACAAAATTTAGCATCCTTTTCCAATAGTTTTTCCATTGGTGCTGTTATTTGTACATAGCTCTTGATAAACTTTCTATAGTAACCAGTGTGCCCCAAAGTAGTGCGTTTTTGTTTGAAACTTCGCAGTGCTTCCAGATTGAGAATAACAATAATATTCACAGGGTCCACCATCATGCCTTGTTTGCAGACCACATAGCCGAGAAGGTTTCCAAAGGGAAGAAGGAAGGTGCACTTTTTAAAATTCAGCGCAATCTGATGTCGTTGGAAAGTATCCAGCATCAAACGCAAGCTTGCTATATGGTGTTTAACTAACCCAAATATAGTCCAATCATCCATATATACCTCCAAGAACTTGTGGATGTATTCCTTGAGCACGACCACCACTATGCGCGAAATATCACTGGCGCAATCTTGATCTGATGGTACCTTGAGAAGCCATCCATGAATGAGTAAGCTTCCTGACCACCAACATTCTCCAATACTTCATCTGTCAATGGTGTCGAGAATGGATCATGAACACAGGTGTCATTAAGCTTCCTGAGGTCCACGCATATTCTAATTTTGCCCTTCTGTTTTTTCTCCTATACTACCATAGGACTCACCTAGTCGGATTCTTCCACTAGTTCAATAATTCTGGTTGCGAGAATTTTGTCTAATTCATCGTGGACCTTTTCTTTATACTTTGGATTCAAACGGTAAGGTCCTTCAATTTCTGGAATATTAATATTTCAGGGGTTGCCATCATCCTCTTCTACTTGCACATTATAACATTCTAGGGCACTGCTTAGCTGTGTTGCCCATGCTGGTTGAAGTAATTGCAATAGTTCTTGTGGTATTTTGAATATGGCGGCTTTTACTACTTGCAGTGCATCATCAACAGTATCTAACCATCGGTCTTAAAATGTGAATGTTAACAAAAATCCCTCATGCAAGACATCCCATCCATCCTTACCATGTCAGAGTTCCGTCTCAGTATACCAATTCATGGGTATGACGTCCAAGGTATGGTAGAATAAATGTACCCATTCAGGCTATGGTTCTTCCCCATAGGCCTTGGTCCATTTTGTGAGGTGCGTGTGCAGGTCATCTCATCCATCTTATTTATCTTCTATCTGTATTTGTGGTCTCCCAAATCATAGGTGCATCATCCTTCTACATTTGCGCCAGTTCTCAAATTTTCCTTGATGTGTTCCCCACCAGTGCGGAGGTGTTGCGCGCAGCTCCCACATCAACGCATCGCACCACTATTGTTCCAGTATTGCGCTTTCAAACTTGCTCAAGAATTCATCCACCACTATCAATCCATCATATGTTGGTAGATCTTGAGCCTGGGTTTTTACGCAATGCAGTGATCTAATCATCATGTTGGAATTTAGCGTTCTCACTTCATTCAACCGATTGTGCCAGCATTTGTCTTCTTCGTCTGAATCTGAGGTGCAAGAACTTGCACGCTCCCACGAGATGCTTCCATCTACAGTTGGATTCACCCAATCCTGATCTCGCATAGTTATCTTGTAAACACAATCCAGCTCATCGTTGCTTCCATTGTTGCGCACAGGTTCAGTGCAGTGCGCTCCTTCGGCTGGGTCTAGCGGAACTACTACTCGTAGGGACTTTTTCTCGAATATCATCTTCTCCTTCTTCAGGCTGATGACTCCATTCATATCAGTGGCCCAGTCCATTCCTAGCAATGCGGGATAGGGATTGTTTTCATCGACAATCTCTATTACTTGAAAGTCCGTCTGTGTGCTTGCGCCTTCGATATCAACTGTCACCCCCTGCAACCTCCCCATTGGCAAAATATTTTGTTGGCTCATCATTCGTAATTGAATAGGGGACCATTGTAACATGGGCCTACCCATGCATTCCCATGTTTGCTTTAGTAACACATTCACGTCTGATCCTAGATCGAGGATGACCTTATCCATTTCATAGTTGCCAATCTGCACTGTCAATCTCATTTCCCTCCCGATGCACAATGCATTCTTTCCCAGTTTCTAGACTACGCATGATTCCCTTGACCCTGTGCACCTGTTGATCAACTCCTCTATTCCATTAACTACCTTATTGTCACGTAGCTGTTTCATGCATGTCTCCAAAAAGTTAGTAAGCATAGAAGGATCCATGCATAGCTCTGGTTGATCCTTACTACCTAAAGTGGAGGCCTTCGTGAAGTTCTTCTTAGGTTCCATGAACATTTCCTTTACTCATTCTAAGTCAAACTCAGGTTCCTTTGTAGGAGGCTTGCGAACCCATGTATCATCCTCGGGCTGCTTCCCCTTATCCTCCCCTATGGTCTCACCGCTTCTCAACACCATGTTCACATTTCGGTCTTCCTTGCATGGTTCAAACCTCATCATTTGGATATTTTGAGTTGGAGGATGCTGGAGTACCCCTTTCTCGCACATATGTGTGATCAATATAGGACAATCTACCATTTCATGATCAAACTGATCATAGTATGAATAGGATATTCTCGTCGGGTTGGTAAAATCATGAGCATAGTGCCCCAGCCCTCCGTAATTGTAACAAATTAACTGTCTGCGGCCCCTTCCTAGTCCCATTCCTCCTCGTCCTCGACCTCAACCCTGAAATCTAGCATGCGCCATCCCCGCAACTGGGCCAAGGGGTCGTGTTTCTATTTGCATCCTATATGCTAGAGTCCATTCCATCATTAACTTGTAACTATGACAAGTGCGCTCATCATGGCCTACAGACCTACAAAAATTACAAAATAACTGTTGGGGAGTCTGCGTATACTTCTGCAACAAATGACAATTATTCGTCATGTGTTTTCCTCCTATCTGACAGACCACACAGCATAATGTGGGTGTTGCACTTGGCCTTGCCTATGCCTCTGGTCTCAACAGCATTGGCCCCCCTCCTGTCAAGTAGTTCGCGAATACTAGACAGTGGTCTTTATCATGGCCCTGCCCTTTTCATTTTACGCACCATACTTCCTCGCGTGCCTTTGGTCGCGATGCCTTATCCTGCTTCAAGCTCTGCATTTCTAGGTAGAGATTTTGTAGTTGCACATGGATTTGTTGAACTCGTAGCCTCGAATCTTGTATCAGTGTCTCATGCAACCTCATCGCCATTTCCAATGCTTCGGCCTGGGTAGAAAGCTTATGTTATGAGAATGTCATCATCAGGTGTGGTGTTAGAGATGCTAGACACCATGCATGATTTTGTGCATCCATGCTCTTCATATTAGCCTAGCAGATCGTACCCTTCATTCACTGATCCAAATCCCAATGGGTGTCACCTAGAAGCATCAAGATCTCTTTAAACCCTATTATTGATTGTGTCTCTGATTTCACCTTGCTAAATTCTCTGTTCAATGCGTTATGGTTCTCTGGTATCCCTGCATTTGGGTGGTCATTAGAGTGCTTGATATACCATGTTAACGCATGATCCTGCAGTGCGCTCACTAATGTATCCTTCTTAATGTTGTCGTCCATGACCCCTTGCACTTCCCACACTGCTCTGACCACCAACTAGAACTAGTCCACATCCTCATTCCCTACTCCTTTGAATACATGTAGCTTGATCGCACTCACCATGCAGAAATGTGGGGTTGGTGGAGGTGGAGTGGGTGGAGATGGAGGTGAAGGAGGTGAAGCTGGTGGTGGTGTGGGTGGAGGTGGTAACTGTGAAACGCGCTGCCTTATCAAACTCACCGCACTTCTTAGAGAGACCCGAGCGAGCTCTTCGTCGCTCTCTTGTGAAGGTGAAATTAAGGGATTATTTCCTAATCCCCCACTACCTTTGTAGATATTTCCACTCCGCGTCGTTCCAAACATTAATGTATTCGCATCACCCGCTTTTCACATAACATCATCTTAATATAGGTATTCAATGATTTAATGTACTTACCTCGTGGTCCCTTGAGAAAAAATCAGTTTGCTTCATTGTAGCTCACGGTCGTGTTTATGGCAAAATCAGTGATAAATTCCCCCTATTATCTGGTCGAGCCAATGGTCAACAGCTCAGGTGATCTTATCTTCTGATGCCTCTAGTTTGTGTACTAATTCTGGAGTCCACACAATCGGTTGCTCGAGCTTACACCTTCCGTGGTTGTCAGCTAACATCGCAATGAACTCATATAGTTCAGAAGGAAAGGATGCGAAGAAGATCTCATGGATTTATGTATACACGTAGTGATCTAGCCACCTTTTCTCGGATACGTACGAAGTTCTATTTTCATGTGTTGCGAACTCGTGAATGTTCTTGTCCAACCACTCTTTAATTTCCTTCTTTGTTGGGTTCCAATGGCACGACATCAAACATCCCTTAGGAAAATCCTGGTCCCAACAATGAAACCTTTTATTGGCTACATGGGGCCTAACCCAGGTTTAGCAATGCGTTTAGCCAAGCAAATCCAGGTACTATTGGCCCTTTCGGAAACAGTCCGCGGAGTGCAAACTGAGGTCTCACCCAAAGTAGTATGGGAGGGTGTTGGAACCAGGTTTCCACACCCTAGGGATGTCTTGATGAGGGTTCTGGGGGTTCACAATCCTAATCTGTGCACTACGCTGCTCAGCGCAGCTTTCTATTCTTCACAAACCATGCACACCTTTGTGAATATCATATTATTCTGATTAGATCCTTAATGTGCTATTATGTTAGTTCTTAACTTACTCTGTGCCAGCCAAATATTCTTATTACTTGTTCAACCTTCAGATTAGCGTGTGTACTAAAAAATAGTATAAATTCATAAAGATAACCAGAACATAGAAATACAGATCTACAAATAGATGCATAATATTCTGAATCAATCTTATCTTTACTAATACTCAAGTTCAATTACAGACCCGACTCTGCCCTGTGCACTCAGCTGTAGGGGTCCATACACTCAGCTGCGGACTCTACTAGGCCTATGTGCGCTTAACTACAGAGCGTCTACCTACAACTACAACCCAGTATAGTTCAAATCCACTTCTATCTTCTAACCATGCCTTCACATCTATCTATTGCTTCCAAAAACTCAGAACTATCTTTACATTCTTTACATTAAATTACATTATATTAGGGTAGACAGCCCTAGGCTCCTGTGCTCCATGCCCGCATTTCATGGGGTCTTTGCATTACATTGACCAAAACTCAGGCTTCAAGTCCCAAAAACATGCTATGGGGGTTTATTACAGCAGTTAGTGAATTTAAATATGGTGGAAAAAGAGAAATCTAATAATTTTAATAAGAGCTCCAATAAGATATTGAACAAATTTTCCATGGATATGAAACCTCATCAGTCCATCATGATTCACTAATACAATTATGCCTTTCTGACAAGAATTTCACAATTTGTGAAAAGAGTTGCAAAAGAAACTTTGGTGTAGAATTTTGAAGAAGCCATCGTACTTGAAAATTACTTGCAAGAGATCAAATCATTGTGGATGATAAATCATCCAAATACTCTAGGGACACTGACAGAATGTCTTAGGCCTCTTTAAACAACTCTATAGACAAAGAAGATATTGATCTTGAAATCTTGACTTGGCCCATCAAGTCTCTATCTAATGAGTTGGAAGAGTTGAAACAAAGGAAAAGTGAGACCATTGTTAGACACAAGCCCCCCAAGTTCAACTTCCTGAGAAGGAATAACAACAACAACAGTAATCAACCACCTAATCCTGCACAAATATCGAATGTTTTGTTGAGTGTCGAAAGCATGGGAATGGACTAGTACTTTTCTTTCCATCAAGAATATCATTCGGAAAAGACGTTCCCATAATGGAACCAAAATATGAATGCTCTCGTTGCACACATTAGTGACAAGGTACTTTGAGATGAGTTGACCAAGTAGATTGAAGAAAGTTAAGACACCACAGTGGCTGAAGTGATTGCAGGTATTAGACACGTAGTGAATACTTGTAGTTGTATTTTCATTGTTGAGAAGAAAAATGTTGAAGAAACACCACTGAATGATGCCCTAGCATAGAAGAAAACAATCGATACCAATTGAGAAGTTAGAGGACTCTTTCTGAAAACAAGTTGATGAGGCAAAAAAGAAGGAACCCCTGTTAAGAAAAATAACACCACCTATCAACTCTTCTCAGAAGACTGAGAGAATTTCTGGAAATAATGATACAGTGAATTTTTTTTTCCGTCAATGACAAAATCAAGTCTACCATTATGGAAGTGTCAAATAAAGTCACTCATCCAGACAATTCTGCAATACCCACTACATGTGAAGCATTGGATTACAATATAGTGGAAGACATGAAGAAAGCTAGCGCAAATATTTTAATCTTCAAGCTTACAAGGATAGCAAGCTAGAGGGAACTTTTTGTGTGAGCCCTTGCACAACCATTATTAGGTGATAATGCTTCTTCTTCGCAGAAGGTGTCTAGTAGGTCTTCTAGTCCCCTAGAATCAGTTTTTAACGCTGTAAAATTAGAAGCTAATACTCTATGTCCTCCATTTTTATTGACTTTTGAAATTTTTAATTACATTGTCCACAATAATTTAGTTGATTATGGTGCATCCATAAACGTAATGCCATTATCTACCACCAATAAAGTGAATGCCAAATGGGATAAAACCAATGCATAGATTATTCAGTTGGATGGGTGTCGTTTCCAAGCTATTGGTGAACTCAGGAATGTTCTTATTATCTTATCTTTTAATCAACGAGTTCACCAATGTATAAACATAATGACTGTGGACATCTCTGAAGCCTATGGTGTATTACTAAGTAGAGACTGGTCAAGAAAATTACAGGGGTATTTTTTTACTAATTGGTCAAATATTTGGCTTCCTTACAAAGGCAGGAATAAGAAAATTTAGGTATAATCAAATCCTTACATGAAACACATTGTTACACACTTTGAAGGCAAAAATGATCATGTTTCTTTAGTAGAGTTAATTTTAAGAAATTGCTTTTTGGAAACCTATATGGGATGTTATCTTGCTCAACCTTCCCCAGACCCACCAGATACATAGTTGGAACTCCTTTCTAGTCCAATTCGTCGAAATGACATGTATAGTAGATATTGGTCGTATTCAAAGGCACAGGAGGGATCTGTAGTTCGTTGTGGTTTAGTAGACCCGTAATTGAGGGAACACCTAATTTCCTATTGCTTGGAATTTAAGTGCACCAACAATACTGCACAGTATGAAGCACTCATCGTGGGCCTACAAAAATAAATTGACTTGAAAGTTGAAGTTATTAAAGCAATAGATGACTCTGAGATCGTCGTACAACAAGTATGAAATACTATTCATTGTGTGTCACCTAATCTTAAAGGTTACCAACAGGAGGTATGGCACTTAATTTCGTACTTCCAAGCTTTCAATATTGTTTATGTTCCTAGAATATTCAATGCATCTGCGATGCATTGTAAAATGTTGTTGGTAGGTTTTCACCACTTAGGGATGGTTTTTTTATTGAACTTCTTTACAAGTCATTTGTCCCTAATAATATCACTAATTTGCACATTTTCAATGATGTTTAGTAGATACTACATTTTATGGCAAATGCTAATGTGCTCAAATATCTAGCCATTGATGAATATGAGCATGAAAACATGATGCAAGATGTGGCTCAAGAAAGTAAATAGAACCCCATGCCTAAGGGTGTCATGTCACTAGAAAAGTTGTGTGACTTGCAAAATCGCTTTCGAGGACTAGTGAACATGAAAGCTTGTAGTTTAATGCTTCCACAAAAACATATTAATCTTGCCACAAAAAATGATACGAAGTTTGTTAATATCGACATTTTGTACACACCACAAGAGAAATAAGATTTTATCCACCTCTTCAAGCAATAATGAGATATTTTCATGTGGACATAAGATGAACTCAAAACTTGTGACACACAAATAATCCAACACGTCATCCTGATTAAAGAAGGAGCTAATTCATTCCAAAACAAGCTGCAGAATGCACATCCACACTTGAGCCTCTGATACGAAAAGAATTAAGGAAGTTGTTGGATGATCAAATCATCTCTAAAGTATGGCATTCAACGTGGGTGTCTAACTTGCTCCAAGTAAGGAAAAATTTTGGGGACATATTCTTGTGCCTAGATTTCTGAAACCTCATTCGAACCTCAGACAAAGAAAATTACCCGATGCCATCAATGAAGTAGATCTTATAGATAGTATCAGGTTCATAAATGTTTTCTTTTCTTGATGTATTTTCAGGTTACAAATAGGTTCTAGTCTCAGAACCTAATAGACTAAAAATAACATTTTGTATGAAGTGGGTCACATTTTCTTTCATAAGAATTCCATTTTGGCTAGTTAATGTCGGTGTCACCTTATAATGAGTGATGGAAATTTCATTCTATAGTTTAATTCATCAAAGTATAGTGCTGTATCTTGATGATGTCACAATGTTTTTGAAAAATAGGTCAGACCACTTGTGCCATTTGAATCAAATTTTTTAGTGATGTCAAAAATACAAAATATATCTTAATCACAAGAAGAGCTTTTTTGCAGTCTTCACGGGAGATTTATTGGGCCACATTATTGCAAAATGTTGGATTAAAGTGGACCCTGAAAGGGTCAAGGATATCACATAGATTCCCTTCACAATGAATAAGAAATCCATGTAACCCTTCTTGGGGAAGATAAACTTTATCCACAAGTTCATCTCCTATTATGCTAAAATAGTTAAATCTATGTAGGAGATGGTGAAGAAGGATTCTGTATATAAGTTGGATACGCTAGAAAAGGATGCATTTTATTGTATAAAGCAAGAAATTGTGGAAGTACTAGCTATATATAGTCCAAATTTCAACAAGGATTTCCTACTGTGCACCTTTTCTTATGATACTTCTCTTGTCATTGTGCTTATGTAGAAAGATGATCAGAGTAATGAGTGACCTATATATTTCATGAGTCCTAGCTTGCAATGACCTGATCTTAAATTTCCCCCCATTGATAAACATGCTTATGCGGTCTACAAGGTGGTCAATCACTTTCAACCCTATCTTTTAAATAATAATTGTGTTATCTTTGTCCCACAACTAGTAGTTAGATCGTTGTTTGTTCATCAAGAGCCAAGTGAAAGAAGAGTGAACTGAATGAATGGTTTACATGAGTATAATCTTGAATTCAAACCAATTCACACTATTGAGGGACATGGTATGTGCCGACTAGCTACAAAAAGAGTGAATAAACCTTAAGATATTTCATCTAGATGAGAGGAGGAGATCGAGATGTACAATATGGAGTGAGCTCCCCCCACTACCATTCCAACCTCTTGGTACATGGACGTGCGATAATATATTAATCACAATACTCTCCCCTCTGATTCATATGCTTGACAGAAGAGGGTAGTTCAATTTAAAGATTTACCTTACTAGTTGGTACATAGAGTGCTTTTTTGAAATAACCATAACAGAGTCATAATAAAATGCTTAGAGCCACCAGATTCAGAAAAGGTGTTGTGTGATATTCATGATGGACCAATTGGAGGACACTTCACAGATTACACTATGGTGCTCAAACTCATGCGAACTAGTTTTTATTGGCCCACACTTTTCAAATATGATCATGCTTATGCTTGAAAGTGTCCAGTCTATGAGAGGTGTGCCAATTGAGGAAACAAGTTAATCGTCTTGTTAGAACCTATCACTGTGGAAGAACCATTTCAAAAATGGGGCTTGGACGTTATTGGTGAGATACTTCCACACTCATCAAAGCACCACCACTATATCCTCACTGCCACGGATTACTTTACGTGGTGGATAGAAGTGGTTCTACTCAAGAAAGTGAATGATTAGGAAGTCATCAAATTCCTTGAACAAAATATCATTACCAGGTTTGGAATTCTGACTTCACTTGTTTTCGACAATATAACATATATCTCATTATTAAGATTATATGATTTTGAATTGGAAAATGGCATCCCATTGAGATATTTTGTTGATTACTACCAACAGGCAAATGGTCTTGCTGAGTCTACCAATAATATCCTTATCTGCATTATCAAAAATATTGTTTCATATGAACAAATGAGATGATATTTTTCTTTTGTGAACGCCTTATGAGTTGACTCTGTCGTACCTAAACCTTCTTTGAAGATGTCTCCTTACTTCCTAGTGTATGAAAAATAAGTCGTCCTACCCCCAAACATCTATTTTCCTTCCCTTAAACATTTAAACAGATCTCAGGGTAAGCCATGCCTGTTAGTTCAGTGTAAGATAAACATTATTCTCAAGATATAAGAAGAAAGAAATAAAACTAAAGAAAAAATCTCTCTTGATCAGAGTCATATCAAGAGATGGTTTGACAAGAAGCTTCTAAGGAAGAACGAATTTAGTATGGGTTAACTAGTCTTAAAGTGGGATAAAGCCCACGAAGAAAAAGGTAAAGATAATAAGTTCCAATCCATGTGGATCAGACCACATAACATGGATGAGAATCTTTTTCATCACACATATCGCCTCTAATATTTAGATGGGAAGATTGACTCTCTTCTTGTTAATGGCCAACATTTAATGCAATATTTCTAATGATGGTATAGGTTTATGCCCTACTCTATGTACATATTTTGTTCTCTCATTCTTTATTTTGTCGAGTCTTGTCTTGTTGTTTCCTTTCATTTATGTAAATAATTTTCGTGTGTGAACGTGTTCCTTAGATTCATTGCACATGCCTGAATTGAAAAGACTCTTACGACACTACAAAATTTGGCAAACATTCATCCTTCCTCTTCATTTTGGTTACACCTTTTCGTTAATGATTTTATGATGTAAAATATGATCCTTGCATAAAGAGAGCTTTTTTTTAGCCATGATATCCGTGTCTATTATGAAAACCTTATGCCTTCACTTCGTTCTGCAAATTTCGATGTTTTACACACTTATCTAATCAAGTAGAGAAGGGAAAGGGGAAAATCTACATGAGAAAACCAAAATCAGAGATCTTGTATATTCTTATATGAAGGAAAAACCTCTTCTTCTCTCAATAAGTCAGGATCCCTCTTATGCCCATCAAATTAATAAGTTCCTATCCATAGTCCTATGTGAAAAATACATAAATAAAGGGTGAAGGAAGAGAAAGGCTTCCTACAAGGAGTTGAAGCAAGAAACTCCATCAGGGTACCATCAAGGGTCACTGGCAGCAGAGCAATGTTTGTGTTACTACAGTTACTCTGTCGGGATACAGTCTAGGCCTACTGGCAGCGGAGCAAAACTAGGGATGAAAACTATACTATGGATATCTAAAGCTTGTGAACTTCATTACCCTCCTCGTGATTTGAAACATTGTGATTCGATAGAATTTATATTGGTTTTTCACTCAGAAAGGACAAAGGGGTCTAAGTTTGTAAAAGGGGTAAGTGGGGAAACAAAATTAATCTGAATGATGAATTAATACTTCCAGCAGCGATAAACCCTGAACAAAGGATCTAACCAAGGTGGAGAAGATGGAATTCTACCAATGTGTCTCCAAGTGTTATCATTGCTACAACACCCTCAAAAAATTTAGCCTACAGCCAAATTTGATAGCCTACTTTGACTTTATATGGTATCATCAGAAATAATTAGAGTCATTACATGTGTTCTCTTTAAGTGTTTTGGCGTAGTTTGTAGAAGATAACAATGTTGTCTTCTAACATGTTAAGTGTCACACATTATATACATGCTAGTTATTGTGTATTTAAGTGGTAATCCTTATGCAAATGAGTTGTTCCTAGCATGAAAAAATCTATCATACTCATCTCTAAAGTTTCAATAATTATCGCACAAGTGTCATCACAATCGTCGCACGATGTATCTTTGGTGTCTCACTTGGTGCCAATCGTAACAAAGTTGTCACATTGAGGAAAGTATGTTATTCATGTGTCGCGAGTGTTCCTCATTGTGTCATGAAGTAATCTAAGTGGGTGATCATGTTCAAGTGTTGATTTTGTTCAATCTCATCTCACTGATCCAACACTGATTCAAAGCTAGGAAAACTCCATGATCGAGCCACTCAGTCTCATCCAACCCTCCTGTACTACGTACTACATAGTCTTAGTCCTCAAGCAATAGCCTTGTCTCTTGGAATTGTGCAATTCATATTTTTTTCCTTGCAAAACTATGTACTGAACAATATCAATGCTTAATTCCAACCCCTAAGCTCCAGAACTCTGCAATATTTCCCTGCATCTAGGCATAGACTATGCATTATGTAGTCTTAGTCCTCACACCTCAGCCTTGTGCTCCAGAAATACAGAATTGCGTAAGAACATGGCCTCATGTCCCTCCTAAACTACGTAGTGGGCAAGATCAATGCTCAAGCTCTCATCCTGGCTTCTTGAATCCCTCAATCCATCCAAAAATGTGCACTGCATAGTCTCAATGATTAGGCCTAACCATTAACCACTTGATATACACAATTGTACAACCCCTAAGTAGCTTCCTCAGCATGCCACCGAGTTTCTGCCTAGTTCGTGGATCATCATGAAACATCTTAGACTAAGGGTTTATCAGACTAATGTTGTATTGTCGGGAATTAGTTGTAAGTACAAGTACCCTATCATTTGTGACAATGTGTTGAAGAAGTGGATGGAGAAGGAGACCATGCAAGAAGACACCTCTATAGTTGAAAGTACAAGTTGATCGATCGGAAAGAAGGAAGAGGACATCAGATTGTGACAAAAACTGAAGATCTAATAACATTGAAGACTCCTCATCTCTAATCCATATGGAGGTGGATGAAGAGATCCTGTTCTATATTCAAGAAGACATAAAACAAATAGCAGGAAAAAATGACTTGACATTTCTATCTCATTATTTTCATGTCATGTCATGTCATGGATCATCATGTGCAATATCTATCTGTGGATTATGTAAATTCTTGTTCGAAAATGTATTATAAAGTGGAAGTCCAAAGGAAATGAACATAATGTAAAGAGGCATGTAAGAGTAAAAAATTCATAGGGAATTCAAACAGTCATGAGGGTAGTCTAAGAGTCACAAGGAAGGTGAAGGATAACCCCATTTGTTATATATACACCCTCATTATACAAGAAAAGAAATTTTCACCTCGGCTTCTCTGGTAAGGCATTAAAGAGACAAAATCAGTACTTTTGGGGAGCAACTAGTGGCTCCAATGCTCAACTCTTGAAGCAAGTAATTTTTTTGTATTAATTCATCTTGGGACTTTTACTTAATATTTTAAACTTACGGCCAACACATTTTACATGCATGGATTATGAATATTTGTAAGATTGTTTTATAAATTTTTATGATTCGTGTTTGTTTTCACCTGTACTAAAGTAGTTGAGCTATTTCAATTATTTTATTTCTTATCATATTAAGAATGTACTATACTAGCTGTAATGATCGTTGCACCCTTGTGGACTATTTCACTAGATGTTAGATAAATATTTCATGTTTGTGTGTGTCTCCACTAGGGTGGTACTGTTATCTCCCTCTCTAAGGCTCCCTTGTTTTCCTCCCTCCACAGTAGAATAGCCTTACTGTACCTGCAATTAAACATTCACCAGATACACTTACCTCCTTTTTGAAGGCACATATGTGATTCTCTCTCTTGCTGATAGCTAAAGAAAAGGAAAATATTTAAGTAGACGATAACCTGGTCGTATTTTGGATGGGGCTCCTACACCAAACAGTGTGAGTTCTAGTTGGGACCACATATCAGGAATACTCTTTTGAATGTTCATAGGTCCAATGTTGTCAACAGGTTGTAGGATACATAATAAATATTACCAAACTCCTCTAGGATTTAACATGTGCCATTTTAACTCCATATTTAATAGAAAAAAATTTATTCATATTCATGTGTGTGCTCATGGGTCCACTATTTTTAATTTTCCACTTGTGAAGAAGATATCTAGCTTACTTTTCTTGTGAAATAAGTATACTTTCATCCCTTTTTCTCACTTCCATGACAATGAAATAACACATCAATCCAAAATATGCATTTCAAATTTAGTCATCATAGCGTGTTTGAACTCTTCCACTAATACATCAAGTGAAGATGTATATATCAAACGATATGCATATAAACAAAAAAAAAGAATATATAATTACATTTTGAACTTATATATAATGTGTGATCACTTTAACTTATTTTAAATGTATTTTTAAGAAAATAATGATCACTTATGCTATACCATGTTGTTGGAGCTTGTTTAAGCCCATAAAGACCTTTTTCAACATGTAGACATTGTTTTGATTTCCTGCAATTTCATATCCTTGCTACTATGTAAAATAGTCATATTATTTCAATAAACCATACAAAAATTTGTATTTCCCATGATATTGATAAACCAACGAATTATATTGTGATGATAATTCCAAGCCAGTTCTTATTGTATCCAATCTTGCAATGGGAGCATGTGTTTCATTGTAGTCATGGCTAATGAGAATACCCCTATTCCACTAATGTTGACTTGTTCTTTTGTATGTATCTATCACTTGCATAATTAGTTTTGTACACCCCTTTGACCCCAATGACTTATTTTTAAGGAGGATGCACAAGCTCCCATGTTTTAATCATTTTATTTTCCACAATCTCATCATCCATTTTTTTCCACCATGCTTCGTCATTTACTACATATTTGATATATCCTAGCTCTACTTCAAGCTAAGGAATTAAAGAAAAATTAGCTTATCCATTAAATTTATTTAAGGATTTTACCTTTCTTGGAGGAAGACATGGACTTGAAATAGGAAATGAAGTTGAAGGAGATGATGGAGTGGACATACTCGTAGAAGTATTTTGACTATTTCTTATATTTGTAGAAACAAAAGATTCATTTTTTTTTGTAAGCTACGATAGTTCCTTTTTTTTTCTATTTATTAAAGCAATTTGTTCCATATACAAAATATTGGTGGCCTCAACTTGCGAAACCAAGTTTGTTGGCCACGTGAGTCTGTTATAAGCCATCCTGTAGCAGAATTTGACAAGTCTTTCAACCCAGGCTAACTACACTTTACAACTAGATACACAGTTTAAGGTCTAAACTGACATACTAAGACAAGAAAAGTAAAGGATATCTTCTAAAAAGTTTGGTAAAACCTGGAAAGTAAAATACTATTCCTTACTATAATCCTTTTCGGAATCCACGATGGTTGGTGTTGCACTAGAGTCACCTGGCACCGAAGATAGCTATATCATTCATTGTTGGATCCTATCCAGTTTGCTATCCTGCATAAACATCAAAATTTTCAAATTATTCATATCCGTTTTTAGGTTGGGCATGCCTTGGGTAAGTTTCACCATCTCCCCCACCACATGTTCCAGATCTCTGGCAAGAAGTTGCTTCATGACCCAGTATATGTGCAAGGTTTGTTTGAATAGAGACATCCTGCCCCTAGTATGCCCTGGGTCGGGGACAAGGTCCCCCCATTCTTCCATTTCCGGTTCTGAGTCTTCCTCCATGATGTTGTCCTCCATCTCCTAAATCAACATACAAATGTCAACATCAGTTCCTACTTTGTATGTTGTGTCTGCCTCATTGACTTCCACCTCGAAGGGTTTCCTACCCTTTCTGGGCTTTGCGGTCTTCAAAGTGGTAGGTTCTTTTTTTGTTGTTTGGCTTAGGTGCCCTCGACTCTCGCGGCCCTTGCCTCTGCCTCGGTGAGCCATCTCATTGTTATCAAACTACTGTTTACAATTATCAACATAAAATGTTAGATTTGGAGAATCTTCATATGTCTAGTCCTTCAGCATATTTTTCTTTCTACGAATTCCCACCCAATGCAACCCCTCCCTGTCACTCTAGAGTGTCATGGATCTCTCCCACTATAGTCTGAGGGAAGAGGCCATGCAGTCTAACCTCCATTCCTCATGAGAATTCCCATCCTTAGTTTCCCAGGGCTGACCCTTTTTCCTAAATTTGCACTCCCTCGTCACGCCTATGCCCTGGCTCCTACTATGCAACTATTCTAGGCCATCTCTCTGCCACTCGTCCCTATCCTCAGGCCTACCTTGTCGTAGCCCCTTCCCAAAGTACCCAAGCTCGCACCCCTTAGTCAACATAGTATACTTCTTAGTGGGAACTACACGAAATAAATGTGAAGAAACATACCTGAAAATATGCTCAAGCATAGATGTCCCCCATGATTGCACTGCCCTACTCCCGACTTCCCTTCTCTATGTTCTATTCTTTCTCCTAACTCTTACCAGCCTCATATATCCCTTCCCACCTACCATACATCCCATCCTTATGTCGTTGTCATTCTCACCACCCTCTCTCCTCATAATCATCCACCTTGTGCCACTTCTCTCCATAGGTTTTCCCCCGGTCATACAAGAAGCCACCATGCCCTATTGTACACGCATGTGGGCAGTGGTCGGTTGTCCTAGCCATCCTCTCCTCTTATCAGTGTTTATGCTCATGCCCTCCCACTTCATCACCCCGATCGGGGAACAAAAGATTCATTTTATTCTATAATAACTCTTGTATTTTCTTGTTGCACACCTTGATTTAACTTCCATTCTTCTTTTTCATCATAAAACAAATCATGACTAACCAACAGTCTTTTATTTTGTGGATTATGGAATTTATATCACTTTGTCTACTCAAAGTAACCACTAAGACTCTATTTTACACTTTTGTCATCTAGTTTTCTCCTTTTTCTCAATAGGAATGTGAAGATGAGTAATACCACCAAAGTATTTAAAATGAGAAAACGCATTTTTTTTTACACTATATGCCTCATATGAAATCATACTTTGTGCATTTTTATTGGACATCTATTAAGAAAATAAACACATGTACCTATAGCTTTAGAGGAAAATGTGTTTAGATGACTTTTATCTTTCAACATCCTCTTAGAAAACTAAAATATTGTGGTATTTTTTCACTCAACCACATCATTATACTGCGGAGTATAACTAGTTTTCAATTCCATTCCTTTTGAAATAATAATCAAAATCATTAGAAGTGAATTCTCCCCCTTTATCTGTGTTTAATGTTTTCAAGACATACCCATTTTGTTTCAAAAATATGTTTGAGTTGTTCAAAGAGAAAAAAATGCATCCAATTTTTGTTTAATGAAAGATACCCATGATCTTATGCTGAAATCACAAAAGAAATTAATGAAATACTTATGTTTAATGAAATACTTATGTTTGTTGAGGGACAAAATTTGCATAGTATCACTTATATCTACATATACTAGCTAAATAGTTTTTCTTCTCTCCAATACTTTCATATAGGAAATATGTCTTAGAGCTACTCACAAAGAATACATCCTTCACATACTAAGCAACAAAATCAATGAGGAAAACCTTTCACCATTTTCTTGTTAGGTAATAATTTGAAGCCTTATTAAGATGTCATTATATCAGGTGCCATAGCCATGAATTATTATCATTGCCAACTTTTGATGCTCCATTTGCTTCGAAAGATGGAAAGAAAAAAATCCCTTTCTCATCTTATTAATTTATGCTATAATGTGATTAGGATTTTCCTTATCATATATGATACATTATTTATTTTTAAAAAGAACTAGACATCCCTTTTCAATAAGCTACCATTCAAAACATCTTGTGGGAAAATGGAACATATAAAACATCATGAATATGTTTTATTTTTCCTTGTTTTGTCTTTACTTCTTCTTGTCCTTAAGAGAACTTCATATTTAGTATATTCATATATCTTCACAAATCTATCTCTTTTTCCATTCATGTGAGAGTTGCAACCACTATTTAAAAGAAATACCCTCCTAGAAACCTGAAATGAATCACAAGCTAAAATTAAAGTTCCCACATCTTCCTTTTCTTGATAAAACTTACCTCGTTCTTTATGTTTTTTGTTCTAGAAATTGCATTCACAGTAGGAAAATATTTTGTGATAAAACATTGAACTTGGAATGTTCTATATATTTTACCAGGATGATTACTATATTTATCTCCTCCTTTGTTATTTGTATAAATAAATCCTTCTAGGCTTCTAGCTCCTCTATGTTCTTGTACTCTTCCTTTCTCAGAATTTTCTCATAGGAAAAATTATCAATTTCGTTAACTCTATAAAAATTAATTTTTTGGTGAAAATCCTGCTCAAAATATTTTTCAGTAGATCTATTCATCATTTACTCATTACATGGTAAGATATCCCATAAGCTTATTCATAGACAACTATGTTAAACCTTTAGGCTCTTTAATAAAGAAAAGAATACAATCAAATTTCAAAGGAAGACTTCTTAAAAATGTCTCAACAATCCTTCGATCTCTTAAATGTTCTCTATAATATCTAATTTGATTCATAGTTTATTAAAAGAAAATTCAACAATCCTTTGATCTCTTAAATATTATCTATAAGGTCTAATTTGATTCGTCATACTCATTCTGAAAGATAATGCATTGTCTCATATTTTTATTTTTGCTTGCAAAGAGGTCAAAATTGTTTTCAAAGAGATTGCAATTTAACAACCTTAACCTTATTGTATTTCTTAATCTTTGTTGTAGCACATACTATGCCTTCTTTAATTTTTTAATTGTGCTAATTCTTGTCAAAACAAAATCATGGGTTGTTTGTTCAATGCAAAGAATCCTATAAGAGTACATTTTTATTTTTTTTATCAATTATTCTCTTTCTATCTATCCAACCCCCTAGAGCTTTAAAATTAGTTGCTTCTCTATATCCTTTTTACACCAATTCCCACAAATCTTGTAATAGAAACAATGTCTTAATTTAATACTCCCAAAACCATAATTCTCACCTTTAATGATTAATATTTGAGGTTGAAAATTATTAAAACAACTTATGTTGTTGGTCGTTTGTTTGAACTTTCAAACACTAATATCAAACAATTTTAATAAGCAATTAAATGTTTCCCACTAATGCACTATAATTCTATATGAAAATGTAGAAATCATAAAGAAACAACAAGAACTTGATGAAAAAAGATTAAGTAATACCAACATTAAACCCTAAACATTAAAGATTATTTTCTCATTCATCAACATACAACAATCAATACATTCATTTATAGTCTTCATATTTTTATAACTATAAAATTGCTTTCACATTTCTATAACTATGTAAATTGCGACTAATTATTTAGGTTAGGCTAATTCTCACCTCTAATTTGATGAAGTCTGGTGTAAGTCAAATTTTTATCAATTAAATATTATTTTCAACATTATAGTTCACCCATCTATTAAACAAATCCACTTAGTAAAGATCTCTATAACTTAGTTTTCCCATTTGGATTTCTAACCTAAAAATTTCCTCTTTGTCTCCTGCTCTTAAGTGCTGTACAATAGATGTAGTTTTGGTTTTAATATGTTCTTCAATTCTATTTAAATCACAACTATAATATAGTTACATTGTAATCTCATATTTTTTTTAGTGATTTAAATGATTACTTGAGCTACGGTTTATTCAATGGTTAACTACATCTTAAAATGAATATTACAATAATTTCCTCCCTAATTTCCGTAGATGTGTACGAGTTCATAACATTTCAATTCGTTTTGGTACTATAGACATTGTTATATTCCACCATTATTCAATTATTTAATCACGGACAATAGCTACAATACTATCACATATTTTTCCATTCAATATGAAAATAGAAATTACACTTTGAAAATAAGTTTGGAGAGCCCATGTTAAACAAAACTATGCATACTAAATAAAGCAGCCAAAACAATAAACCAAATGTGAAGAAAATTAATTATTTTACCATGCCTATGGATGATTAATAACAGAAAACATTATTTATTTTCATTGAAATCCATGTTGACTAACGAGATGGGCTAAAACACACCGTTTACAAATTAAAAGAGCAAAGAGATGATAAAAGAAGAGAAAATAAATTATTCAAGAAGTAGCCAATGTAACATTTTCAGGTAAAAATATATTATATATATATAACACTAAGACCAACCAACATTAAAACAAATTTTTTTGAATAGAATTGCGGTCCATTTGTACATTTAGAGAAGTGGAAAGAAAGCCTCAAAAAGTGCAAATACAAATTTTATTAGAAAAATTTGGAAGATTGCACATAAATTTTATGCGGAAAAAATTGAATTGAATAGAAAGGCATATTAAGCCAATTTGATGAATCGTTCTCGGCCCTTTTTTAATTAAAGATTATTCTATTTGATATCCACTGAAGTTGTCGTTTGTGAGCTTCAATGACAGTATTGCTCTTGTTTGTCTCTGATGCCGCTGTGTTTGTCGATTTAAATTTCTTCGGAAAAGGTATACTTCTGGGGTTTTATGCCCTCGTCTTATGTTTGTGTTAGACATTTTGCAGATCAATTCGGTGAACAATTCACTGGAAAAGTGTCTGGTTGAGATATAATTTTGATGTGGAGCAATATCGATTATTTGTTGAGTCTAGAGGTTTATTACACATCTTAGTATGTTGTGTAAAAAAAAATTAAAAAATTAATGGAGCTCATCAAAAAATTGAATGTGACAAAAGTAGATCTTTGTGAAAAAAGAAAAAAAAAATCTTTCTGCTCATATTAAATTAGTATTTGAAATAGATTTATAAAGATAAATAGTTGAATAAGATCCGGAACAATATCGATTGCTTGTAAATAGTTGAATGAGAGATTCTTGTGGGGAAGGAGGACAAAATAGGAGCAATGCACACACCCGAGCACAAAGATTGATCTCTAATGCCATCAATAGAGCTCCATCTCACCAAGCCGTGGTGTCGTGGGGATAGCGGAGTTCCAACACAAAATAAAAACATAAAAATATCGTGGTCACATGGAAATAGCAAAGGTCCAACAAACTCCAAATAAGAATAGGAAAGGGTGATGCGGTGGGGATAGGATATATCCAACACACTGATTTTTTTAAATATATTTGAGATAGTCGATCTCCAATGTCTAGTATGATTTTTGAAAAACAAATTATACAAATAACGATCGTAATTTTGATACCATTTAATACAAATGCTTACCAAAACATGACGAAGAATATCCACGATGAATCTACTGGATAAGATGGTAGACAAACAATAAACATCCAAAATTATTTGAAATAAATTAAGATGTAATTGATTTTGTACATAGATAATACCAGTGATCGAATCAACCAATTCTACAAAGTGAGACTTACCTCATTAAACTAAATGTCTGAACAATCACAGAAGCAGATTTTTTTTCAAGTATATTCAACATAAATCATGACAGTATGCAGTTATACGTTTGGGATTATGCACGTGATCCTAGAGCACTGAGCTGCCATTTCATTGTTCATAGAAATCATAATAAAATGTAATTATATCTTCAAAATGATCAATCGAAAGATAATCAGAAATATTATGGTCATAAGCAATTATCGGTTTAAATTTATGAATCGAATCACAATGAGAAATATAAAACCTTTAGCATTATGTTTTTTTAAGTAACTCATGCAGTGATCACTTCACATTTACATGTGGCCGAGTCCGAAATTATACTAGTATTTTTAAATTGCCAAGTAGTAGAATAAATAAAATTCATCAGTAATTTGCTCTGAACATCCCTTTAACATTTTTTTTCTCGGGTTACTAGGCTGAGCTTAGGCCAGGACTGGCCGTTTATTGAATGGAAGAATAACTATCAACTCATAACATAGGATAGTTAGGATTGTGCCAAGCTTAACATCACCCAAGTTGGAAACCATCAATGTCCTCCTCCTGGGCTTGGACTGGAACGCAGCTTGCGCTTCTGGCTCTTTTCCTGCTGCATGTGATCATCTCCATTGCTGTGACGGGAATCGCGGACGTCGACATTTACTGTTTGAAATTTAGGCTTGATCATCTGCATTTGACTGACCTCGGGCCTATGACTGGATGTGGGGAGCCGCTCTTTTGTCACTATGGAGTTTACACTTACAGTAGGTCTGAGTCCAGGCGGTGTCACTGGGCCCTTGGGAAATAAATTGAATACGCCCATCGCTTTGTTCGATACAGACGATTCGATTTTCTTCGTCTTCTGAACACTCGGGCTAATTCTGGACGATACCTTGTTCTCGTCGCTGGCAGTATTGGCCGATGGGCTTCTTTCTTGATCATACTCCATCGCATCATTCTCCACATGAACGTTGACAGTGTTTAGGCCCTTGGAATTGACATGAGGATCGAAGGCCGGGGGATTGCCAGTAGGGATCATAGGGCTATTCAACATGATCAACCTGCAATTGCTTCGGCCTGCAATGAGCAGGAACGAGATGATAATCAGGAGTGCCATTATACCGCTCTTCATCACAAAGTTCAGTGATAACAGATAAACGATAGATTATGTGGGAGGGAAGTACACTGTTAGCAGATGAGCGATATGATATCTGATGAATTTGGCAGTAGGGAATGTCAGTATAGTAAGGAGAGAACTCTGAGAGTTTGCAAGAGTTGGATTGTGAGTGATACAAAGCAATACGAGTACTTATAAAGCAATGGATCGTACGAGCAAATGCGCTCACTGCTCAATCCTCGGTTCACCGCAATCTCCGTCGTCGGTGCGTTTTGACTACCCTGTTGCAAACCCAAAGCGCTGCTTTGATATCTGAACTCTTTTATTTTTTCCACGAGTTGGTAGCTCTGAGGAGTGCTTAGGTGTCGCACTGGTTCCCACAGGATTGAAGTAGTGATCAGATCGCTAGTGGAAAATTTTATATTTTAACGTAAGCAATTCCAGAGTTACAACTCCCATTGTCAACATAGGCATGGTGCTGAGAAATTGCCCGAAGGGTTTGGACGGGCAATTAGTGACTTTATTATCCTATAAGGCCACGGCTGTACTGGTCATCAAGGCTTCTCGAACTTCAGCTTTATTGACCCGACTGTAACATGGTTGTAAGGCAAGATAATCCAGAATAGCTTGTCGCTGCACAGTCAAATAAACAGTTTCTACTCCAAGTAAAACAAGAGGAAACTTCTTCGGAACGACTTTTGAGAAGACTGTATTCTACACCATCAATGTTTTTTTTCACTGCGAGGTAATTTTCCAAATTCTAGGTCTATGAAATGATTCCAGTCCAAAAGGAAAAAAATATTAAAATGGAAAGAGGAAGGAAGAAATGTTCTCCTATAAGTTGGAAGATAGCACAATAATTTCAATCTGTCATGATTGGGCGGTGTAGAAAAACGTGAGCGCTGTACAACTAAGATTAATTTAATGTTTCCATGGACATATCACATAGTATATGGTTTCTTGAATGCTCTAGAGTGTCGGTCAACGTAATGTTTGATCTGCATCACAAATTTTATAAATGCTTTTTAATGTTTGTAAGAAACTATTGGTTTAAAGCAAATCTTGTGAATACTTCTGTGAAACCACGAATGACAAATCAGAGGTCCACCGAGAGGAAAAAAGAGCGCAATTTCTAGAAGCACGAAATCGAAAGAGTGCAACACGAAACCCAGGCGGTAGAAAAATAGAAAAATAGTGTCATGACAAATACTTTGATAGAAAAATAGAGTGACAGATAATTGAATGCAAAGTATACCGTACTTGACTTCCGTTCTAGAAGCACGAAAGCGAAAGAGTGCAACACGGAACCCAGGCGGTAGAAAGTTCGAAGTTATCTTCTTCTTTACGTATTAACAACTTTCGAATGGACTCTGATTTCATTACAACGATTACCACTGATTTTATATTTGGTATGGACTCTGCTTTGATTAGAGAATAATTTTATATCTACAATATTCCTACAGTCTCAACGTTGGATTTTGATTTGATTATAGATTTAAGATACAGGAGGGTCCGCTTCTAAAGTTAAGTATTGATTTTGTGAATTTCTATGGACAATGTTGTTATATTCACAACGTTGACAATGTTGTTATATTCACAACGTTGGAGTTTAATTTGACTGTCGAGTTAAGTTATCGAAGTTAATGATTCATTTTGTGACTAACCTTCAGAATACTTCAATTTACACTGGAAATAGTCATGCTTATTCAAATATTTTGAGAGTAGTAAAAAATACTTTATATTTTCATATTTTTATGATATATTAGTTGGAAATTTATTTTTCATT